>WFKR01000006.1:0-277500 GCA_025331145.1 Rosa persica
AAACCTCAACCCTCAACCTCAACCCTCAACCCTCAACCCTCAACCCTCAACCCTCAACCCTCAACCCTCAACCCTAAACCCTCAACGCTCAACCCTCAACCCTCAACCCTAAACCCTCAACCCTCAACCCTCAACCCTAAAACCCTCAACCCTCAAACCCTCAACCCTAAACCCTCAACCCTAAACCCCGAACCCTCAACCCTCAAACCCTCAACCCCGAACCCCGAACCCCGTTCCATGGAGCTAAGGTCCAAAATATGGAAGAAACAGGTGTTTCCACGACTCTACCGCCCAGTCAATTCTGTTCCACTTAATCCCTGTTTCATGGCCACATATCTTTCCGGCTAAGGAATGGGAAACCTTTCTCTTGTTACATGAATCCAATTTTCATTTCATCCGGGAAAAGCCATCTTTTTCTCAACAATGTCTTTATCATTTGATCCAATAGCGTTTCGTTAGATAGGAACAGCTTTGATAAATACTGATAACTCTCGGATGGAGTATTAGAACGGAAAAATCCATTAGATAATGAACTGTTGGTTCTAAGCCATCTCTGGCGATGAATAAACAATTCGAAGTGCCTTCCCCGAACCCCCGAACCCGAAACCCCGAACCCGAAACCCCGAACCCTAAACCCCGAACCCTGACCCCCGAAACCCGGACCCCGAAACCCCGAACCCCGAAACCCCGAACCCCGAAACCCGCAACCCGAACCCCGAAACCCGAACCCCGAAACCCCGAACCCCGAAACCCCGAACCCGAAACCCGAAACCCGAAACCCGAAACCCTAAACCCTAATTCACTTTTGATAGGGGTGAGGTTGAAGCCCCTAAGATATGTTTTTGACAATATTTGATTCCTAGTTTCGTGATTGCTATGTTGTGAAATTGTTTATTTGGTTTTGGTTTACAGATAACTCTTGCATGTTTATGTTTTATGAATGCACACATAAAATATTATGATCAATGGTAGAAATAGGTATTTTAATCTCCTAAACGGTTAATAATGCTTGTTTCAATGGTAGTAAAACTTATAGGACAATAGGTGAAACCAAATAAAAAGGATTGCATGCTAGGTAGGCGTTCCACACTAGTTTTGCATACTTGTTTCAATGAAACTTTCACATGTGATTAATGCTTAGAATAAATTGTTGATAGGATAGCGTTCTATACCTTGATTGTTTATTCTAAAGGCTTAATAATGGTGCCTTCATCTTGCTCAAGTAATCTAGGGAAGTAATAAGAACTTATACATGCGTTCATGGTTTGTTCTTGATTGAAACCTTCTTCACGACTTAGTAATTGAAACTAGGATGATAAATTTGTCTCAATCATGTTTGGGTGGTGGATTTCCGAGTTCCTAACATCTTCATCCATATCTTTCGAAACCCTAAACTCAAAATTGTTTTCTTTTCTTTATTTTTTGTTTATTTCATTAAAAACCAAAAACCCTCAGTTCAGTTCGTTTTAGGATTGCAATGCACTCTTCAATCCTCTATGTCCCTCCACTTTTCTTTCTCTTTTCTTTTTGTTGTGTGACGTTTTCTTTAGTGTTAGTTTTGTTTTGTTTTGTTTTGTTTCTTTTGTGTGATTAATATAGTTACCCTCAATCTCTGGCATCGAAAGATCCTTGCTTATTCTTTACTACTGATGACTACATTTTTGCAGGGTTAAGTTGAGCGTCTATTCTTGGCGTATCAAGTCTGCATATTGTTAGCACTTGTGACATGATTTTGAAATTTCCCTGGTGTTATCTCCCAGCATTGCCCAGAAGTTACCGTGAGGCATGGTGTGGTTGGGGAGTGACCTGACGCTTGAATGGTTGCCGTATTCCCTAACATGTATCTTTTTTAACACTTCATTTCCTTCTTTTAGCGTTAAGCACCTAAAGTTGGGGTGTGTGAATCCTTGGCAATTAAGCTTACCATTTTGGATGTTGTAACGCATTGCTCGCCGCTTGAGTTGTTTGACCTTTATAGAACAGATAAACCCAGAAACACTGCAAGTAGTGTGCATATACCACGAGGATAGCGGTCACAACACCAACGATTGCAATGCCCTAAAAAGGGCAATAAAGTCACTCTACCATGATGGAGAATTTGAGCAATACAAAGTTCGCCAGTCAGCATAAATGGTTGCCAATATTGAACCCATGTGCCATATCAACATGATTGACGGTGACGCCCCCATCAGCAATATGTCACACAAGTAAGGAAGTGCTATAAGCGCGCAAACCACCGAAAGAGGTCTTCAATATTTGCTACGAAAGATCCCTTAAGATGACCAAGGATGGTTGGGACCCAATTATTTTCTATAAGGAGGAAGAACATGGTGCACATGTAACATCCCGACCCGAATTAATCAAAAAAATAATCATAATCTGTGATGAATGGAATTGTTTTTACCACTATCTAAATCTTATAAACATCAATTGAAAAATTATAACCACACTATTGTTAGATCTCAGCATATAGACTAAGATTGATACCTTTCCATCACCACCATCAAATATCGTCATAATCGTATTGAGAGAAGAGAAAGTGTCGAGAAAATTGGCATCCAGAGATCTTTTAATCTCCTACCCTGAAGCCTTTGAATTGAAAAGGTAAGAGTAATAGCAACCTTTCTCTTCTACCTACGGACTTAAAAACTAGCTCCCCACTTGAAGAAGATTAGAGATGATGTTAAAGAGGTGAGGTGTGATCGAAAAAAAAGAGACAAGATTGATGAGTGAGAGGAGTATGTGTTCAGGTAATGCCTCTGTGAAAGAATAGAGACGAGATCCCCTCTTCCCTTTTTCTTTCTTTTTCTTTTTGCCTCCGGAAGACTCTCGACCTTTCCCTCTCTCTCCAGATTCGCTACGTGTCAACAAGAAATGTAATAGCACGTGTAGACCTAGAGACCTACATATATTTGTTATTTAAAGAAATAATTCATGCAACTTTCTTTGACTACACATTGATAAAATCAATAGTAATCAATTTCTTGATTTACTAGAAGTAACTAATTTATATTTGATTCTTTTATTAACTTCTCAATACCGGGTATTACAGTACACCTCCCTATGAGAACCCATTCTTGATCGATGCAATCCTCAACAAATGGTCAGTGGGAAAGGTATTGATGGATAGTGGATCAGTCGTTAATGTCATCTTTAACGGCTGTTACAATCAACTTGAGCGCAATAGAAAGCTCTTACAAGGCCATGAACCCCTACTCAGTTACTCTGGCGACATAATGTAACCGTTAGGGTCTGATTATATACCCTTGTCGATTAGAACCAGCCCTTGCATGGCAGAGGTACACATTGAATTCATTATCGTAGACTATTTCAGTTCCTATAACGCCATCATTGGGTGTCCATCCCTCAACAAGCTAACACTACAAGAATAAGTTAATCACATGACACTCATCACACGACACATGAGTTTTTGTTGTCGTCTGAGTTAGTCAGACGACAGATTTTTTAAATCAGTCGTCTCATCTCTACTCATCCCACACATGATCATTTCATAAATTTGAGAGATTTCAGACTACACTAACAAAGATATATGTTGTCTGAATAACGCCAAAAAAAAAAAAACAATCATTAATTTATATTTATTTTTTTCCCCTCACAAAACACCCAAAACCTAGCAGTAAAGCCAAGTTCCCTCCATTAGCTAAAAATTTGGGTCAACTCTCCCTCCCAAATTGCTCTCGGCCATCGCTCTCACCCTTAATCACTATCACTCTCGGCCTCCCTCCGACTCACCATCACTCTCACCCTCAATCACCATCACTCTCACCCTTAATCCCTCTCACCCTCTCAACCTCACCGACCCTAGCTCTCACTCGAGCTCAGCGGGTTTTTCTTACTTCAAGCTCTGATACAACAAGGCCCAACACATAATTTGTAGAAGTAAAGAGAGAAATGAAAAAGGAAGAGATCGGCAAACTAATTGCAGACCCACTCAGGCAACGATTAAAGCAGAGAGAAGACTCTAGGAGCAACTGGAGTTCAAGAAAGCTGTCAAAGGCGCAAATCAAGGTCCAATTTCAACACTTTTATTATCCAATTTCTGAAATTTCCAATTGGGTTTCGCGATTTTGATTGTTATTAAAAACCTAATTGCAGTTCTGTTCATTGCTTCTGGACTTAATCTCCTCTCCATTTTGCTGCAGCTAAAGGGCACAACGAGGTCGTTTTGGGTTTTCTTTTTTTCTTTTTCTGGGTTTGCTTCCCATTTGAAATTGATGACCGTTTGATTTTTCTGATTTTGGTTATTTTCTAGCTTTGATTCAGATTATTTCATTGCTTTTGGAGAATGGAGCTGATGTAAACTCCAGAAATTATGGTGGACAGGTATGATACTTGGTGTTGTTCTAATCTAATTATGAGTTTGTTTATTTGATTTTGAGCAATGCATTCTCTGTTTGAGTTAATTATGAGATGTGGGTAGTTAGAAAGATTATAACTTTGTGTGGTTTGATGCATAAATTGGCTTTGGTGCTCTGATTTGTGGCTTTGGTTAGATTGGGGATGATTTCGTTGTTTTTCGAAGACTGTTGATGGAATGATGCTCAGGTATATGTGGTTTTCCCTTTTTTTGCCTTTGTTTTCAGTTATGATCCCCAATTTGATAGAGTTTTTTTCTCTATATTTTGCAGGTATCTTAAACAAACAACTAATTTTTTTGGTTCCTGGTAATTGTTACTCTCTGCTATTTCCTTTCCCATTCCCATTTAACTAATTTTGGTTTCCCAATTGCATATATTTTTTTTTCTGTCATCACTATGGATTATGCTTTAATTTTCATGGATTCTCAAAGAAAAAATGAAAAGGTAGTGTTCTGAAATTTCATTTGATTTGATCTGCAAGTAGTAGAGTTGTTGAGAATTGGTTTCTACATTTATAGCTAGCTTTTTGCTATATATGGTTAGTTAATTTTTTGAAATCAATATCAAATATAGTAGAATTTTATTGGACTGTGATCATTCAATTATGTCTTATGATTATAATTGGGAATGATTCCCAGTGGCATGTTAGTTTGGTTGTTCGGGAACATTGACATAAAATTGATATGCAATTGTGGAGTTGTTTATAAATTGATTTGGATGCTAAGATTTATACATTTGAGTTTTAGTATTAATTTAGTTTGCTATATTTGAAAAGTGCAAATGAAATGCTGATTTGAAAGTAACTAGCATTTGAAACATCAGAATTCCCAAGGAACGCGAATAAAAGTTGAGTTCTTAAAGTTTTCAATTTCATGGTTATTAATCAACCTGTTCACCAATTCTTTGTGTCTACTGTACATGCAATGCACATCACTATCCAAGAAGCATTTGGATTGGCTGTCCAAATACAAAATAGCACTAGGTGCTGCAAAGAAGAATATCATATCTTCATTCCAATCTGAAATTGAAGGAGACGACTGATTCGAGAGAGAGGAAGAACTTGGGAACATGAAGAACACGAATTTGGGTATTGATTGTTCTTGGAACCATTAATATATACAAGAAATTACTGGATACATGAAATTTTGAAGTTATTTTTCACTGGATTCTGTATTTTTGCAGTTTGTAATTGTCTCTTTGACTGGATAGGGTGTCCTTATCTTTAGTGGATACAAGTTTTTCACAAGAGGTAAAGGCAAGAAGGAAGAGGTATTTCATGTTCTTTTAAACCTTGAGCATTATTATTATTATTATTATTATTATTATTATTATTATTTTCTCTTTTATTTTGTTACAATTTGGCCTAGACATCAGATATGGAAAGTGACATGAGCATGCTAAAAGAGATGTAGGATGCCAAAAGCATAATTAGAGTGCTCAAATGTATAAATAACAATTGATGCACGTATGTTTACAATTACTATTTTCTTGATCTCCATGCAAAAAAACTTGGAGAATAATTCTAAAATTCACCTCTTATTTATAGAGGCTTGGTATTCAATTGTTAGTAGTTTGGATGAACTAAAATTTGCAATTATTATCAGATCATATGGGACCATTGTTAACATATGGCCATCTTTAGTACATTATCACGAAATGTTGGTTTCGTATGAAGTTGTCACATAGAGCAACCAATGGATCAATTTAGCTAGATTTAGGTTTGGTCAGGCCAGTTTAGTGTGCTTTTTCTTCAATAGGTTTCTTAGTTTCGCTTGGACCACCGTAGTAAACTCTAGCATCTGAGAAAATAAACTGAGTTGGACTACAACAGGTAAGAATTGTTGGATATGTCTGACCTGAATGGCCTGGTTGCATTCCAGTAGGAGTAACTGATGTAACTATGGCCTTTATATTGTATATTTAGCTTTGTGTGGTTGATGCATGAATTGCGACCTCGATTGTAACTTTGTTCTCTTATTTATGTCTGCATGCTAACTTTCTAGCACCTTATCCCTGATGACAAGTTAATTGTCTCTTCAAATTAGGAATATAGCTCAATTTGCCAAGGTGATGATTATAAAAAACCATGGGGATCAATGGGAAGAGCTCTTCCTTCCTCACAGGTAAATTGTTGTCTATTATAATTTAGTCGAACATGATGGTCCTTGATTAATACCAAGTGCTATATTTTGACCTGCATGTAAATTACTTTTCTGGTTGATTTAAGAGAATGGTTCATCCCGATTATGTCCATTGTTTAGTTATCAGTGCCAACACAGATTCAATGGTTATTTTGCAAGAAAGCAATATCTCTTGCACAGGGGTTAGATTGAATCTGTTTTTTGTTTTTACTCTTTGGTACTTGACGTAGTTTCAGTAATTTTCTTTGATTTCTCTCTCAACTTATATCTTATTATGCTTTACTAATGTTTTGTGTTTCAATGTAAAACAGCATCAAGTCGATAGTCTGCCTTAATTTGCCTAGCTTTTCTGGTGGATTTAGTCCTTTGCCCAGTATTTTATGTCAAATTGTGTTTGATTTGTTGCATTTCATATTTTGGTCAGAGCTACACTGGCTTAACAGTCTCAATGGCCAGAAGCATTGGGGGATCAGATATTTTTTAGAAGGCCTGGGATATTCTTAGACTTCTATTAATAGCTATTGTTTAGGCTCCTACGGTAGGAATGAAGATTCTTTGTTGTGGTTATCTTACCTATTGATTAATGATCTATTCTGTAAGTTTAAATAATTTCAAGCAGTGGCACAATTTAGTTCTATCGATTCTTTTGAGGAATTATCTCAACTAGTAAGTAGAAACCATTTTGTTTCAGTGGAAGAGAAGAGGTAAAGCAGCATATTTCCAGGAGGATAAGAACATGAAGGACAGTCTATGGCTATTTCATAATGAGATACATGAAGGACATCGTAGAGGATAAGAACTTGGAGTTTTTCAGCAAGCTAGGTAACTAAAATTGTGCATTTACTTATTGTTTTAATGGATTATGTTGGACTATTGTCATCTGATATTGTTGACTGTCAATGTGTCACCAACTTGGACTAGTTTGCTGGATAAGAACTCATTGCATTGGACTTGTTTAAATATATAGTCATGAATTATTGGATAGTTTTCTGAACATTAAGTGCAAATCAATTTGTTTCAGTGGGAGAAAAAAAGGGAAAGCAGCATATTGATGAAGTCAGAAACGAGTGGGTAAAATTTATTGTTAAAACATATATGTAAGCTTGTGGTTGGTGACTTATTTTGGTAACCTTGATTTTACAAGATATATAGACAATATTATTATTACTTGCTAGATTGAGGTTACTTTTGGTTAGAATTGCTGGATTTGATTATATCTGGATATGGATATGTACTTTTGGAAATGTTTTGGATTGGCAATGTAAGAACATATGGCATTGATATATGACAATGTTTTATTTTGGATTTGTTCAGGATATGAATGTTCATATTTGCAACAATTGTGCAAAGTTAATTCAGACAACATATATAGGTCAACTAACTGTAGTTTCCAAAGGTATCACACAACTGAAGGGTTCACAAAACTAGTGTCTGCGTTCCACTCATACAACACATCAAAAAACAGCAAAGAATACATGTTAACTAAGATTCATTTTAGACAATAGAAATAACAAATTGATGTTGTGTGATCTCCATTCCGGTAACATGTATAATAAATTTACTGTCATCTGATATTGAAATCAGACAACAGATATAACAATAATATGTTGACTAAGATTCATTTTAGACAATAGAAATAACAAATTGATGTTGTGTGATCTCCATTCCGGTAACATGTATAATAAAGTTACTGTCATCTGATATTGAAATCAGACAATAGATATAACAATAATATGTTGACTAAGATTCATTTCAGACAACAGAAATAACAAATTGATGTTGTGTGATCTCCATAAGACACAACTAAAACAACAATGACGGTTGTTGGAGATTTATTTCAGACAACAGTGTCATTATAACTATGTGGTGTGAAATTCATTTCAGACATCATGTAGTTGTGTTGCTGTTGTCTGAGATTCATCACACACAACACAGTTTTCCTAAAATTGTTGAGGTAATATAGCTTTTCTCAACATTAAATAAACGAACTGTCGTGTGAGTTTGTAACAGACAACAGTTAAACCTAATTATTTTAATTTGAAAATATTCAAACGACACATACTTAGCTATATATGTTGTGTGAATTTTGAACAGATAATAGTTTTTAACTATCGTCTGAATGAGGTCAATCAGACGACAGGCTACTAGACAACAGCAACTTTTTCATTCAGACTACAGTTAATGAACTGTCGTCTGTTTAACTTTGTGGTATAGTGTAAAGTGTATCATTTTTGGATATATGCTACTCATGAAATTCCCCTCCCCTAACAGCAATAGTTGTGTAAGGGGAAGTCAACAGCAGATTGTACGAGAATGCTACTTAGCAACCGTGATGAGCTCAAAGAGTCGCCATGAAATCCTAACGGTAGGAAGTCCGCCAACCTTAATGGACAAGATAGATGATCCCAAGGATGAAGAAAAGAGATATGTCAAGAAGGAGCCCGTCAACCTGGAGACATCTCTACATGTCAAGATGCTCGTGATTTTGCCATTGAGTTACCTATATCAGAGGTGTTCGATATTCCAGGGATGGATAGATCTTACACGATCATTATTCCTTAGGTAGAAGGTGCCAGGACTAAGGACTTCCATAATTTGGAAATGACCTCTCCATGTTGGGCGTAGGGCGGTTAAATATACAGCATTTGGAAGAGGTATCTCTTCTTTCATTACCCAATCCCTTAGTTGGAGGGTTCTAGCCTTGACACAAGCGTTACACAAACGCGAGACGCGTTACTTGCTCTACAAGTTATGCAAATGCGCTTTGTCTCGCTTTTCTTCAAGTAGGTCCTTGACTAGGCGGATACCGTAGTTATTGGTTGTAGGGTCATATCCCTCGACATGGGCCATAGGTTGATGTAGAGTCTGTAGAAGTTGCGATCCACTTTGACCACTCAACTCATCTCTGTATCTCTGTTACTTATTTCACTTATAAGACCTTCTACTGATTACCCGGACATATAATATAGTGGTTCATGTTAGTTCTTTATGCATATTCTGTCAATAACTAACTTCTTCTTCTTCTTCTTCTTTTTCCTTTTATTTTTTTTTAGAATTTGCGATCCACTTTGACTACTCAACTCGTCTTCATATCTTGTTGTTTTTGTCTTATTATGCAAAATGGCATTTCACCATTGGCGGATGTTGGTGTTGTCTGAATTGCCCATAACCTATGGGAGCTTCTTAGCCCATAAGCCCTTGGCGTCGTCAAGCTTCTTCTTTAGTAGTTTCTTAATTATCTTGTCTACTGCCTCAACCTGGCCAATGGTCTGATGGTGTACTATCAAATCATAGCGCATTTTGGTTACGACCTTGGCAGTGAAGTTGAGGATTTCCTCATTGTTGAATTGGGTTCTGTTATCGGTGATGATGGTGTCTGGTACTCTGTAATGACAATATATGTTCTTCCATAGGAAGTGTATCACCTTAGTGGTGGTAATTGTCGTTAGTGGCTCATATTCGATCTACTTGCTGTTATGGTCGATTGCTACAATGATACATCTAAATTTGCCTTTGGAGGTTGGTAGCTTTCTAACTAGATCGAGGCCCCATGTAGAGTGGACCTATGGGCTGATAATGACTGATTCGGGCTCCGCTGATGCATATGGGAAGTCCACAAACTGTTGGTACTTGTGGCATGATTTTAAAATTTCTTTGGGATACGCCATCTCCTAAAGTGGACCAAAAATAGCCCTGGCACATGGTGCGATTTCGACTTGGTTCTAGAATGGTTGGCGCATTCTCCAACATGTATTTTTTTAGAATTTCTTTTCACTGTTCTGGCATTAAGAATCTTAGATTGGGGTGCTTGAATATTTGGCGGTAAAGCCTGCCGTTTTGGATGTTGTAACACGTTACTCACCACTTGAGTTTCCTGGCTTTGACCTTGCCGGCCGACAGTGTGCCATTGAGCTTGTACTCAATTATTTCATCCATCTACTTTGGGCTAATTTAGTTGTGAAAATCTCCCTCGAGTTCTTTGTAAAGCTTTGCTTATTAAGGTACTCGACTCTTATGTCTGTTGGGCTTTGGTGAGGTTAATTGTTGCTAGCATTGCCAAAGAATCTACCTTGGCATTTTTTTTTGTGCAGTATCTACTTGGTATTGTGAAATTAAAACTTATTGTGGAGGGCTTTGACATATCCCATGTATGTCGCCAACTGCTTGCCTTTGACCTAGAAGGTACTTTTAGCTTGGTTAACCACCAGTTGTGAATCACTAAATATGTTGACACTCTTTGTCTTGCTATCTATGGCCAAGAGTAGACCAGCAATCAGTGCCACATACAACGCCATGTTATTGGATGCCTTGAAATGAACTTGAGGGCATATTCAATGTTTAGCCCTCCGAGGCTTGTCAAGATAATTCCAGCTCCACACTCCTTAGAACATGTCGATATATCTATATGGAGACTACAGTTTGACAGTGTCTTGATCTGGCCTTCTTCTGGTTTGTTTTGTCCAAAATTCTAGTTGTCTACCATCGTGCTGGTGGTGTCATCTACCTACCGCTCCGTGAGCTCCGCCATGAAGTACGCTAGTGCGTGACCCTTCATTGTGATTCTGGGCTTGTACTTTATGTCAAACTCGCTGAGTTCAGTTGCCCATTTATCGATGCACCCTGAATGTTCAGGTTCCTACATCACCTACTTCAATGGTTGGTTTGTGAGGACGTGGATGGTGTGTGCCTAAAAGTATTGGCATAATCACCTGGTGGAAATAATCAAAGATAGCACCAGTTATTCAAGTGGCATATATCTTTTTATGCTCCATTCATCCCTTTGTCGGCATTGAACACAGGTAGCTCTTCTTCCTTTTCCCTGCGTACAATAGCGCAGCTGACAGCCGACGTTGAGATAGCTAAATATATGTGTAACACATCTCCTGGAACTGGTATTGAGAGGAGTGGAATAGCTGCCAAGTACTCTTTGAGACTTTGGAATGTTGCCTCACAGTCAGGTGTCCAATCCATGCACTAGTTTGTAATGGGATCACTTATGGCCTTGAAGAATGGTAAGCTTGGAAATGAAGCGAGAGAGTGCCGTCAGCTCACCTTAGAGGCTCGGGACCTCTACCTTTTTTTATTGGGGATTGCGGTAGTTTACCCTGTGGCGGATGTCAGCAGGTGAATATTTTATAGCAAGTCATTTATTAAGAAAAATAAATAAACTTAACACAAAAGTAGAAAAAGAAATAATAGTAACTTGGTCTCGAGAGTCTACCATTATACCTACAATGATCGGGCATACTATTGCTATCCATAATGGAAAGGATCATTTTGCCGAGGTTGGCCTCAATCCCTCATTTGCTAAAGATATACCCCAAGAACTTGCTGGTTGATGCAAAAGAAGCATTTTTCTGATGGAGGTGCATGTCATATGCTAACAAGATGGCAAATATATATAATACGGAGTTTGGTACATGTCTGTCAGCTTTAATGCTCTTGACGAGCATGTCATCCATGTATACCTCAGTGATCTTGCCCAAGTGCTCCATAAAGATTGCGTTCATTAAAGGCTAGTAGGTAGCTCCTGCAGTTTTCAAACCAAAGGGCATGACATTGTAGCAGTATAGGCCTTTGTCGATGGTGAAGGTTGTGCATTCTTGGTCGCCAGGGTGAATCTTGATCCTATTATAACTAGAGTAAGTGTCCATCATGCTTAGTAATTCGTGGCTTGATATAGTGTCGGCCAGCTGGTTAATGCGTGGTAGCAGGAAACTATCCTTAGGGCAAAGCCTTGTTGAGATTTTTGAAATCTACACATATACTGAACTCGAGGGTATTGGTGTAAGTGGAGAGTCTTGGTGTAGAGTGCGCCGCCGTGAATGGTCAGTACGTATCTGGCCATAAACCTCGATGGCATTGGCTCCTGTGGCGAGGGTCTGATATTGCTGGAGTTTTCCATTTTGGATAAGGTGCTCAATGATGTTATTGAGGGTGTAACAGATATTGGTGTTGTGTTCTCCCTCTTAATGATAAGTGCAATACTTACTGTTGTCTCTTAGCCTTTCCTGGCTTGGCCTGTGCTTTGGCGGGCGTGGGATGATATCCCTTTGGTTGCTATAGATGTCCTCCTAAGAGAGTAGTGAAGACTTCGTACTTGGGTGCATCATCTTTAGGTGCTTCTTAGTATCGGTTGCTGACATATGGTGCATCACGATATTGATTATTGCTGGATGAAGTGTGCTTCACCTTCTCGGGGCAGTTGCCATACGGTTTTTTCCTTTTATCATTGTTGTATCTAGGTTTCTCTCATGTCGCTGTGCCATTGTGCTATGCTGGCTTGTCTCTACCTCCGTCTCTGTTCCTGTTATCGGTACCTCTGGTGGCGTTGGTGAGCTGGGGAACATTAACCGGATTGGTGCTAGTGCTTGTATCATGACTCAAGGTATCATACTTTGCCTAGGCACAGGCTGTGGCGATGTTGAGCAGGTCATCATAAGTGGCAGGAAGGGTGGCGTTGATTTAAAATAAAAAATACCATGGTAGGAGAGCCTGCTTGAATGTTGATGTTGTTAAGGTTGGGTCTGGGGCGTGACACTTGGTTACTTGTCTCTGCCATCGCCTAACAAAATCTTGTAGGCACTCATTTAGTCTCTGTTTGAGCTTGAACAAGTCAGGTGTTGTGCCTTAGCCATTACCACATAAGATGAACTGCCTAAGGAATTTGTCATGCCCAATTCCTTGAAGCTGTTAATAGAGTTGCATGGTAAATTGAGGAACCAACATAGAGCCTCATCTGTCAGTGTTTCCTCAAATGCATGGCAAGCTATGGTGTCAGTGTAATGGGTGTCATATAGTAGTGATTGGAATATTTCAAGGTGATGGTATGGATCCCTAGTCTTATTGTACCTCTTAATTTTGAAGGGTTTTGCCTCATGAGTAGTCTCATTTTCCCTCAAACCCTGTTGTTATCTGTTGCCAACCGAACCTGCTCTTGTCATTCTTGATTCTTGCTGGTAGGATAGCGATGGTTTCGCTCATTTATAGCAGCAGCCTTATGTTACGATAGGGTGGAGGTATGGTAGTGGTGGTTACGGTTGTGGCAGTGCCTAAGGTGACCGTTGTGTCAAGTATGAGTTAAGGAGGTGGGGGTAGTGGTGTTGTGTTGGGGGAGTTAGGGAATAGGGATAAGCTGAGATAGATGATTTGTGGGCCTATACTCGCATTCCCCAGAATAAGGCCTGTAAGAGTCCCAGGTGTCGTCTCCGTTGTATTGGTTGTAATGTTGAAGGTACTAGCGAGGCCCGTGCTTGGATATGTGGTAAGGAAGGTATCAGCGTACTGACATCATTGATCGTTGGCATTGGAGTTTGCTGGTGAGTCTGTCAAAGCGCTTCGTTGTTGGCTATCCTCTACTGAAGTGCTTCTCGGAGGATGAGGTTTTGGTTGGCCATGAGGTCACACTTAGTGGCTAGCGCTCGACCTCTGCCTGTGTTCATGACTGTATCAGGTCGCCCATGGTAATCTCAAGGGCCGTAGTAGGGTCAGCAGTTGCAGCCGTGATAATGGAGGTCTACCATTGGGGCTGAGGAAGTCGAGAGTATGTTATATATCTCAAGCCGCTTCCTCGCGTGGTTGATCAACGTCGTGCGAGAGTGCTGTTAGTCATTAGTAGAGTGTGTTGTCCTACCAGCAAGGATCCAAAGGGACTCATTCTAGCTCCAAATGTTTATGTTGAATATATGACCTATTTATAAAGGATTTAGGGGGATATGGCTCCCTTGCTTCCCATGTGGCATGTTTGGATTCTCGATACAGCCCAAAGGGTATCGCAACACCGGTCTGGGAGTGTCTTTGTTACTCTTTCATGGCTAGATGAGGCTTGTGCTTCCGGCTTGTGCTTCCGGCTTATGCCTAGGAGGTATATATACCAACATCCAACAGTTGCCATTAGGCTGTAAGAACATCAGTACATTAGAGATCCACTTTAGGTAGTTAACATGGCTGATAAACCCCATTCCCTATAACTTGGTGACTTCTTCTCTGATTTATGTATAATTCAATTAAAATACACTAGCGTCAAGAGGGAGATTGTGAGCATGAATAAGAGCAGGTCAAAATTTTGCCACCAAACTTGAGCTGGCTTCGGCGAACTTATATAAAGCCAACAGAGAGCGTGAACAAGAGAAAAAGGAGAAGGTTGTAGCTCTCAATCAGGTGATGGAGTTATTGACAAAATTTGACGAACTAAAAAGGCACTGGGAAGTGGCATCAACCCCATGGAAAGCGCACATTTATAAAGCACGGTACCCCATGCCGACACTGGGACAAAGCTGGAACAATACGTCACAAATAAACCAGATACTGCATATGAGAATCTCATAATTGGCAGGACTTGGCACAACGCCCAACTTGAGGTTAGCAATTGAGTAGGTGGTGGACTAATATCCAGGCAACAACTCTTTCATCATCAGATAACTGAGTGTGACCGTTAACCCCCCGCCACCACCCTATCAACTGCAGATCCTAGCTATCAATGAAGCTTATCCTAGACCTATGGTTAACACCACCAATCTGATCCTCAACAAGGTACAATAATTAAAGGAGAGGTTACTTCGAGCAGAGGCAGGCGCCCTAGCTCCAATGGCCAGCACCTTTATTTGCTGCACATCCAAGCCCATTTACTCACAAAATTTTACAAACCTTCAAGCTGCCTACGCCAAGGCTCCAGAACTTGCTCAATAGAGCTGCATACATAACCTATCGTGCACATGGACACCTTCAAAAATGTAGCTAACAGCAAGGGTTTTGATGGCTCAACCTTTTGCCGTTTGTTCAACGAAACTTTAGATGGCGAGGCCCTGAGCTGGTTCTTCAAATGTTCGCTAGACTCTATTGATTCATTCACCGCTTTGTCAAATGCATTTCTATCATGCTCCATCCTAATGATGAAGAGACACCATAATTGAAGCCAATGGTTCAGAGTCCAACAAGGCCCCGATGAGTCCCTACAAGCATTTGTCACAAGGTGGCAGAGGGCAACATCAAGATGCTAGGACTTCAACAAGATAATGGCACAAGTTGTCTGCAAGTATGGGCTCTTTAAAGGTCACTTCTTATACCACCTGAATTACAATTCTCCAAATGCAACATACAACCATGTCATGGAAGAAACATTCCTTTATGCATAGGCAAAATACAACATGTATGGCCCCACAGCCCCACCACCACAAACTCTAGCAAAAAAAGCCCAATCCTCATTCAATGAATTTTGTAGGAAATCTAGAGCACGACCATAGACAAGTGGAGGCATGCATGAGGCATGTGTTATATATATATATATATATATATATATTTGATACTATCATGTGGCCATTTATGATCAAACATTCAAACATATATATGCAACAGTATAAACTAAATCATCCTAACCGATTGCTCAGTAAGGCGATCGAGGGAGATGTAGGAATACTTAGCTTTGGGTGTCCGGAATAGATAGTTGGGTGTGAAGATAAGATGTTGTTTCTTCCTTCATTCAAAGAATTAAGCTTTATTTAAAGAATTAAGCTTGTCGTTCGTTCGAAATTGAGTGGGTGATAGCGTTAGGCTAGTTTTGTGTTATCGCCAGGCTTGGCTAGGTGAACAATTAACAATTGGTGTTGGGTTTGTCAAGATCGTGCTGCCAGTCCATCAAGAATTCGCTTGGCAGTACATCAAGATCATGCTACTGGTCCATCAAGAATTTGCTTGGCCGTGCGTTAAAATCATGTTGCTAGTCCTTTAAGAATTCACTTGACAGTGCATCAAGATCGATGCTGACAGCGTTAAGAGTGTGCTGAAGCTTTTGGCAGATAGTGTTTGAAGCTTGGTAGTGTTTCGCTTGATTGTTGGCGGATGTTCTTAGTGGAGCTTTGATTAACGAAGGTGCAACGCTTAGCGGTATCTTGCTTTAAAGCAACAAGAAGAGGAGGTACAAGCCCCGATGATGATGATCGAATATGCCAATCACTGGTGCTAGTGTTGGCCGCTAGCCTCACTAGCGCTGGTGTTGGCCTCGCTGGCCGCTAGCCTTACTAAGGATGGTGTTGGGTTGCACTAGCGTGTAGGCTCTTGCCGCTAGGCAAAGGCTGGTGCTGGCCACTAGCCTCGCTAAGAGTCAAGCTGAATTTTTTTTTATTTTTACACTTGCTTTAGGCAAGGCTTGGTGCAGTGGACATTTGGGACTGATGATGATCTAAGGAGATTAATGATGAAAGAAGAAATAAAAGAAATTTCTTTTAGCTCCGTTAAGCTGACTTAACGCATTATAAGTGATGAAGCCTTTGTGCTGGCTTCTCATAGACCGCGCCAATGTTAACATTAGAACCGAAGACTCTAGTTAGTGTTAGAGAAGGAGAGAGAGAGTAAGATACATGAAGTATATAGCGGGAGACTACGACCACTTGAAAGCTTTAACTAGTGTTTAAGCCTTGCGGCCAAATAGGATTACAGGAGTTGTAATGGAGTGGTTAAGTGTGAAGGAGTCTCTTCTTATAAGGAATGGAGGCTTCTTCCTTTACATGTTTTTCAATATGGGACAAGAAGTTCCCTTTATAGTCTTTAAAGGCTATTATGGAGGCAACTTGGCAAGGTTGGGAAGGTGGCTTTCAAGTGAGATCTTAGCCGCTTCCGACTGCCACGACATAGCTTGGAAGTTGGGCTATAGGATGCATAACTCGGTTGGGTCCCATCATGGTTCGTGGGCTCGCTAAAACAGTGTTATTTATGCTTGGTGATGTAGCAAATCCTCCATTCTATGTACATGGCTTATATTGGATGTCTAACTCGCTGAGTTCTATGACCCACTTTCTTAAGCCCCCCGAGTGTTCAGGGTTTTGCATTACTTCCTTTAACAATTGATTTGCGAAGATGTGGATAGTGTGAGTTTGGAAGTATTAGGGTTTAGGCTCATAATAATGAGGGGGGATAACACCAATTTCTCGAGTAGTGTATATCTTGTTTCTGCCCTAATCATTCCTCTACCTATGTAAAATATTGGTAGTTATTTCCCTTTCTCTCTGTGTACTATGGAGAAATTGACGCCTGAGGTGGAGACAGCCAAATATATGCACAGTATCTCCCCTGGTTCTAGTATGGATAGGAGTGGGATTGCTACCAAGTATTCTTTGAGGCTTTGGATTACCGCTTCGCAATCTGGTGTCTAGTCCACGTACTTGCAGTGTAAGCCTTTATAGCCTTAGAGAATGGTAGGCATTTGTTGGTAAGCTTAGAAATGAAGTGAGAGAGTACTGTCAACCTACCTTGAAGGCTCTGAACCTCCACCTTCTCCTTAGGGGATCTCAAGCTCATGATTGCCTGTATCTTTTCTAGATTTACTTTAATATCGCCTTCGCTGACGATATACCGTAAGAATTTGCTGGTGGTGATGCCAAATAAGCACTTCTCAAGGTCGAGGTGCATGTCATCTTAACAAGATGGCCAATATGATGTGTAGGTTTGCTATGTGTCTGTCATCCTTGATGCTCTTGACAAGCATATCATCCACATACACCTCAGTGATCTTGCCCCCAATTGTTCTGCAAATATTGCATTTATTAGACACTGGTATGTGGCTTTTGAATTTTTAAGACCAAAAGGCATGACATTGTAATAGTATATGCCTTTGTCGATGGTTAACGTTGTGGACTCCTAGTCGTTGGGGTGCATCTTAATTTGATTATAGCTAAAGTAAACATCCATCATGCTTAGTAACTCGTGGCCTAGCCTGCCGTTGCGTCTACCAGCTGGTTTATACGTGGTAACTGAAAGCTATTCTTGGGGCATGCCTTGTTAAAGTTCTTGAAGTCTACGCATATTTGTCACTTCCTGTTAGGCTTCTTGACCATAACCACATTGGATATATCCATTGGGGATAGTTGACTTAGTAGATGAAACCCATGCCTTGTAGCTTGGTGGCCTCTTCTCCAATGGCCTGATATTTTTCTTCATCAAAAGCCCTCCACTTTTGCTAGATTGGGTAGAAAGATGGCTTAACGCTGAGCTTGTGCGTTATGATATCTAGGGAGATTTCGGGCATCTCTGCATATGACAAGGCAAAGACCTCAGCATTTTCCCTTAAGAATTGCATGAATTCTGCCACTATTTTCGGGGAGAGTTGGGCGCCAATGCTCATTGTTTGTTTTGGGTGATCGTCAGAGATGTTGATGACTCAAAGTGATGTCTTCGAATTGGCGAGCTGTTTGTTGATGTACTTTTTCTCATCCTCTCTTGGGTCATCAATCCTATGAGTTAGCTCCGGTACACTTCCCACCGTTAAGATATCGTGGCAGCTCATCAATTTTGCCATTATTGTTAGTAACACTCACATGCTATCGGCTAGCTATCCCTTACTTAACTCGTGCTGTTAGGGGTAGGGAATTTCATTAGTAGCATTTAGCCAGCAATGATTCATTTGAGCTTGTTGAGGGTTAACTGACCATTGATGGCGTTATATGAGCTGAAACAGTCAACCACCATGAACTCAAAATGGATTTCTGCAGTACAAGGGCTGGACCAAATTGATAGGTGCATGTAATCAGATCCCAATTGTTGGGCCATGTTACGTAGTCGGAGAAGCTGAGCAGGGGCTCGTGATCTTGTAAATGTTTTTTTTTTTTACGCTTTACTTGCATTGTAGTAGCCGTTAAAGATCACATTCACAGAGGAGCCAATATCCACTAGTACTTGGCCAACTGAGCATTTGTCAAATATAGTGTCAATTAGGAATGGGTCGTCATGAGATAGGTGGACACCGCATTCCTCTTCCTCATAAAAAGTGATAGGTTCCCAGCCAATTTTACTTATCTTGACGGATCTGTCATAGCAGATATTGAAGACTTCCTTTAGGTGGTTAGCATAATCATATGATGGGAGCGCCACCGTCATGGGCTCAATGTTAGCTACCACTAGTGTTGGCTGGTGCACCTTATATTATTGCAACTTGCCTTCTCTCTAGAGTGATTCAATCACAATTTTAAGTGCATTACAGTCATTTGTTTTGTGGCCGCTATCATTTTGGTATTTGCACCATTTGCCTGTGTTTTGCGGTTTTCCGACTCTTGGATACTTTCTTGGAGGTAACGGAGGGATTTGGTCATGGCACTGGTCGTAGATTTCGTCGTATGAGGTCATCAGGACTGTGAAGGCCTCATAACGTGCTGGAGATGCCGCTGGCCTGATGTTGCGATTGTTACGGCGATCATTATGGAATGAACGATTGCTCTTCTTATTATGGTAACACCGGTCCCTTTGGCACTTGTCTTGGTAGTTGCCCTGCTGCCACTCTTACTTATGATTTGGCTTTGTGGTGGTTGTGTTTGGCTGATGGTTGGTGGTAGGTTGGTTGGTTGGAGGAAGAAGGCTAGATGTTTTTTACGGGACTTTATGGCAGTGGTGGAGTGGCTCAATAAGTATTGTACTCTGCTTATGCATGCAGGATTTCCTCACTCATGACATGGTCATAGGTTGCATTTAGGCAGTTGTAATTTAGATAATACATGAAGTAGCTTTTCAGAAGTCCTTGCTTGAAGACAGCAAGCGCTATTAGCTTGTTAAAGTCCCTGCATCTTGATGTAGTCGTTCGCCACCTTGTGACTAACGGTCGTAGAGACTTGTCAAGACTTTGCTGAATTTTGAACAACTGGCTGGAGTTGTGGTGCTTTTTCATCATGAGGATGAAAAGATTGCAAACGAGTCGATAGAGCTTGGCGGGCATTCAAAGAACCAACTCATTGCTTCAGTATTTAGTGTTTCGCTGAATAGATGGCATAGGTTGTGTTATCAAAGCCCTTATTGTTGGTTACTTTCATGAAGGTATCCATATGGACGACGAGGTACGTCAAGCCACTATATTGGGTAATTTTTGGAGTTTTGGCGTAGGCTGGCTTGATAATTTACAATATTTTGTGAGTGAATGGGCCAGGGCATGCAGCAAACAGTGGGTTGGCTATTGTCGCAAGCCTCTATCCGGAGTAACCTCTTTTTTTTTAACTCTTGCACCTTGTCAAGGATCAAGGTAATGGCATCAATTGTGGGATTGGGATTGGGATAGGCCTGGTTGGTAATAAGGACTGGTTGTTCACGCAACTGTGCTTGATTAACCATCTCCCTTGGCTGTCCCGCGTTGAAGGAGTTGTCAGGTGGGTGTGAATCTACTACCTGCTCATTAGCAAACCTTAGGTGGGGTGCCACGCGCACCACACCCTACTAGTTTTTGGGGATTGGGTGAAACTCCCATATGTAGAATTTGATTTATCGGCGTTGTGCCGACTTACCGTTTTGCTTCTGCTGTGACCCTCAAGACGGCATCAGGTCCTGCACTTTGTGAAAATGCATTCCCTGTAGGATGGATGCCACCTTCTAAGGCCTTCTTCAGCTCATCGAAATTTCCTACTAATTCCGTCACTTGATTCTGGGCTTCTGCCTGCTCTTTTCGCTCATGGTCACGCTATCTATTGATGCGATGCTGGTCCGTCAGTGCCAATTCTAGCTTGGCCACAAGGTCCTAGCCTAGCGCTTAGCTGCTACTTGGGTTGTCTTCCATTGCAGAGCGGAGTAGATTATTGTCAAGAGTGATGCTGTAATGCTGATTGTCAGCGTTAGGCGGGGCTTCGAATTCCAGTGTGCGCATTATGGGCGCTAGAGGGTTGAGGAGCTGGGGGTTGGCAAGTTTCTTTAACTGATCAACCGCACCTTTGTTGTTGTTTTTCGTCATGGTATGAATAAGTGAATGACTTTTAGCTCAAGATTTAGAGGGTATCTGATGTTGTTAACGTAGATACAGGTCCAAAGTCTTGGTTGATTTAGTGAAGGTAGGTGTCAGCGTTACCTGTTAAATAAAATAAACTAGCGTAAAGAGGGACACCTTGGTTGGTGGTCTTCGCTCCTTCTAGAAAAAGAATTCTCTAACCTTGCCTTTTTATAGCAAATAAACTCTCTTTTGCTATTCAGCTGCCTAAGTCAATCAATGTATTTAGGATTAAATTATGCTTACTACCTTATACTTTTAAGGGTTCATCAGTTTAGTCCATGTTCTTCTAATTTAATCAGAAAAGTCCTTGCACTCTCCAATTTCATCAAATCTATCCATTTCGTTACTATTCCTTCAATTTTCGCTGTTAAAATGCTGACGTGGGACCTTCTCACAGGGAAAATTTTCAAACTACCCATCACTAGGCAGCCCGCTGACGCGTCAGTGTTGTGAATGCAGATGGGTAGTTTGAAAATTTTCCCCAAAAATTGACGGAGTGGTGATGGATTGGATTGATTTGATGAAATTAGAGAGTGCAAGGACTTTTCTGATTAAATTAGAAGTGCATGGACTGAAGCGATAAATCCTTGAAAGTACAGGGTAGTAAGCAGAATTTATTCCATGTATTTATATTGACAGGGTAACATTAGATAAGTAACTAATGCGTAATGAATGAAGAGAGAGAAGTTGACCATTTATAGGTGAAATAGGAAGTGAACTCTATTTGGTTTTCGATGTTGGGATTGATGGGGATTAGTTACATGCTTTTTGATGTCTCTGTTGGCGTGTGAGGAAGCGTCAATGCTAGTTTCGATATAAGCCTGAGCTCAGGTGAAAGCCTGTCTGCTAATGTTTCCAGAGGTTACACCATTGCTGGGATTCGAACATGTAGAGGTAACCTCAAGTTCTAGCTGATTATGCTTGGCAATACCATGTATGTACAAGTCTCCCAAATCCCTAGTTAAGGAGGGCTTTCTTGGTTGGAGAGTTTCTTAAAGCTGAAGCATGACTTCAGCTAACCTGTCGAGTGTCAATACATTGTCAATCATGGATTGTCTGAGCAAACACTTTATGCCCTTTTGGTTGGGCCCTAGGCATAGGAGTCCTCCACTCCCCAACTGAAAAAAGCTCCCCCCCCCCCAAGAGTTGTCAAGTTTGTCCCCTGCAACTGCATGATTGCCCACAATCTAGATTTGCTTAACTATGGTGCCTAAGAGGCCTTTTGTTTTAATTATTTTTCTCCTAAAAAAAATGAAAACCACCCGGACCAGGGATCTTAAAATTAAACCTTGGTGGTTCTGTCAAAGTTAATGAATTAGTGCAAGTGGATATGTTTTTAGAGATGATCAAGGAAATTCTATTTTGGCTGCCTCAAATAATTTATGCTTGAATGATGTTCTAGTGTCAGAAGTTTTAGCCTTTTGTGCCAGTCTGCATGCTACCTTAATTCATGGCTACCATCATTTTGAAGTTGAAGAAGACTCAAAAGTTTTGATAGATAGTTTTCAGAGACCAAACAACCATCATGGCGCATCAAAAACTTCTTGAAAAACATACCAAGATTATATTCTTAGCTTCAAGTTTCAGTCTCAAGCATATCAAGAGAGAAGTAAACTTATTGCTGATGCTATTGCCAATACATGACATCATCATACAGCTCGAGCTTGGAGAAATTGACTACCTTTATTTGCTTGTAGTGCCCACTTGTTTGACAGTTTGGTATTACGTTGTACTAGGGCTTCTCCATGTAGTTACTTTCTTCTCTTGTATAGCAAAAAAAAAAAAATTGTAATCATTATAGTTTTTAAAAGAATTGAGTTTTATGTTCTTCTCCAAAAAAAAAAGGGTTGTTTTTGTTTTTTGAGAAATAATAGAATTGTGGTCTTTTTTGTTTGAAACGAGGGTAAGGGAAGGCCCCTGACCGGCATTATTATTAATGATTAAAAATTTGACCTAGAAAGTAGATCTCCAGTTCTCCACACCAACCAACCCATTGATGGATACAAGCCTTCTAAAAAGAAAGGCATTGCCTTTTTTGTTTTAATTCTTTTTCTCCTAAAAAAAAAAAATCAAATGGAAACCACCCTTACCAGGGATCTTAAAATTAAACTTTGATGGTTCTGTCAAAGTTAATGAATTAGTGCAAGTGGATTTGTTTTTAGAGATGATCAAGGAAATTCTATTTTGGCTGCCTCAAATAATTTATACTTGAATGATGTTCTAATGTCAGAAGTTTTAGCCTTTTGTGTAGGTCTGCATGTTTCCTTAATCCATGACTACCATCATTTGGAAGTTGAAAAAGACTCAAAAGTTTTGATAGATAGTTTTCAGGGACTAAACAACCACTGTGGCGCATCAAAAACTTCCTGAAAGACATATCCAGGTTATCTTCTTAGTTTCAAGTTTCAGTCTCAAACATATCAAGAGAGCAGTAAACTTATTGCTGATGCTATCACCAATACATGACATCATCATACAGCTTGAGTTTGGAGAAATGGACTACCATTATTTTCTATTTTGCTTGTAATGCTCACTTGTTTGACAGTTTAGTATTAGGTTGTACTAGGGGTTCCTCCATGTAGTTACTTTCTTCTCTCGTATAGGAGAAAAAATTGTAGTCATTGTTGTTTTTAAAAGAATTGGATTTTACCTTCTTCTAAAAAAAAATGTTTTAGAGAAAAGGAATTGAGAGAGAATTGCTGTGTATTCTCATTGATAATAGGGGCCTAGGTGCCTCTTTATATAGAGGATTTCAATGCATAGAATCTGAATATACAAGGAAAGTAATTCTACATTGAATAAGATTCTAAATCCTTCTATGACCCTATTACCACTAAGTCAAGTAACCTAGAGTTTGGGCCAAATACATAATCTGGATTTCCTTGAACACTCCCCCTTATGTCTCCCAAATGTGGTGCTTCTCTCGTTGCCTCATTAAAAACCTTGCCGAGTAACAAAAACCCAGTAGGACAAAAATAACCTTGATCGAAGGGGAAAAAGAGCACAACACACCCTTCACATTTCGAGACCATACATGTAGACATCTCCCCCTGATAACTACGATCATGGGGATTCGGATAACTTCCGCAAACGATGATACCAACATGTTTCTCGAAAGTGGAATTTAGGCAATGACTTAGTGAGCAAGCCTGCCGCACTGTAATCAGATTGAACCTAGTTCACTTTGATCTTGAGGAGAGTTTGTTGTTGCTGATTATACTTGGTGTTGTCGCTTTTGATGT
This sequence comes from Rosa persica, assembly GCA_025331145.1. Classification (NCBI taxonomy): domain Eukaryota; kingdom Viridiplantae; phylum Streptophyta; class Magnoliopsida; order Rosales; family Rosaceae; genus Rosa; species Rosa persica. Next base: position 24,494 of record WFKR01000006.1, read on the forward strand.
AGCCTTGCCTCATTTGTTCAAAACAAGCAGCATTATCCTAAACGCTTGTAGGCTCATCTGTGGTAGACTTCAAACCACAACTATTTGAACATGCGTAATTATGGATCCAATCCATATACATTCACGAACCACTTCGTGAAGAGCAATAATCTCTGCATTGTTCAAAGATATAGCGACTAGGGTATGTTCTATATACCTCCAAGATATCACGGTCTTTACCTACGGTGAACACTTAACCAGTTTGGGAATGACCTTTGTGTGGGTCAGAGAGATACCCAATATCAGCAAAACCTTCCAAAACACATGTTGTTTTGGGGTGGGGATAGGAAACGCAGGCCAACTTTGGAGGCGTTTCTGGTGTGTGATGGATCCGAATCCATCATCTCTCTGTAGGGATAGAATAAGCCCATATCGATCGTACATCTCAATATCGAAAGATATCTTTTACACCAATCCAATGACGTCGCGTTGGCGCAGAGCTATACCTAGCTAACAAGTTCACAACATATGAGATGTCCGGTCTTGTGCATTGAGCTAAGTACAATAATGCGTGTATTGCACTTAAGTGGGGCACTTTTTCCTCTAGCACATCTTCGCCATCATCCTTTGGACAAAGAGGATCCTTTCAGGATCAAGACTACAAATGATCATGGGGGTGCTTGAAGGCTTGACCTTGTCAAAATGCCTAAGCATCCATTGACACGATGCTCAAGTTCCAAACCGAGACATAATCGTGTTCTCCCAAAATCTTTCATCTCAAACTCGGATTTCAAGTTTTCAGCGGTTTCCCTTAACTCTTTAAGAGCTTCCAATGAAGGTCATGTCCAACATGAACCGCGATAGAATCCAAAACTTGTTATGGAAACACACGGGCACATCCCTTCCCAATCAAGTAGTCACTTTAGTGAGCATTTCAACCTTATTGTAAACGCGCTCCGTGGTCTAGAGCTACTTAACTTGGGTAGATGAAGTTCATCATGAACCTTCATGTATATTCTGTATCTAGATCCCCGTATAGATACGTAGTGACCACATTTGTAAGCTGCATGATCAGTTATTTGGAAACTACCAAACTGACAGGGTAGTGGAGTGCAATGACATCCATTACGAGAGAATATGTCTCATCGTAGTCGATTCCAGGGCGTTTTTGTGAGAAGCCTTGCGCCATAAGGCGAGATTACCATCTCTTTTTCTCACCATGCTTTCTAACGAAGACCCATTAGTCAACAGGTTTTATGATAGGAGGTGTTGGCATCATTGGCTCAAAAACCTTCCTCTTCGTTAGAGAATCCAACTTAACCTGGATTGTATTTTTCCATTTAGGCCAAATCTCTCTACGTTGGCATTCATTCATCAACGGAGCGTGGTTTGATATCATCGGACTCAACAAACTTATGCGCAACGAAATGCGCAACTACATCATCAATTATGATGGAGTTTCTATCCCACCTCTCGTGTACACTAGTGTAATTTTCATAGAGCTCTATATTCTCAGGAATAGGTTCTGACATTGAGGCGTCCCCTAATGATAACCATAACCCGGAAGATTCTCATGAGACAGATTTTGAGTCTTGATGATCTAAGGATTGAGTTGTGCCAAAGTATCCTTCGAACCCACTGGCCTCCCACGCATCCTAGCTGGGGCCATGGCCTATAATGCCAGAGTGCCACTCTCTTTAGCGTTGGCACCATTCCTACCTCCACGTAGGTACGTACTTCTTTGCAGGCATATTTGCAGCAGATGTGTGATCTCGTCACTTTTAGTAGGGATCGAGATGAGACATAGTGGGGACAGACCACGACAATTCCTGTCATTCCTGCTGAACATCCATGTTCTTATCTCCCTCTAACGACGGGAAGACTGTCTCAGCAGAGTGACAACCCGCAAATCTAGCGGTAAGGAGATAGCCTAGCAAGGGCATTAAGTGGCGGATGATGGTTGGAGTCTCAAATCCAATGTTCTCATTCGTCTGTAAGGACCTATTATAGTGCGTTGTGGTGGCGCAATTGGCACATAAATGACTCACTCAAATGTACGTAGGTACAAAATACTTGTACCCAGTCACTAGCTGTAACACATAGATTGAGTGGTGGTAGGTCGTAGACGAATTAGCATAGCTACATGCGATATTGCATCACCCCAAGCGGATATAGGGAGATTGGTGCGCATCACCAATGTCTTGACTACCATCGTAGTCGTTTCCGCGAAACCATTTAGGTGTGTTCATGAGAATGTGATGTCCAACATCAATCCCATTGCAATATCCATCGAAAGTCTTCGATGTAAACTCTCTAGCATCTTCAAGTTCAATTGACGGAATAGGATGATCTGAGGAGTGAGCCCGTTGTCATATGGTGTTTGCTAGGAGCGTAGCAGAAGCAGCATTTACAAGTGGACAACGGCACAACACGTGACCAGCGTGTTTACGTGTCAACCAACATCATGAGATATTTAAACGTCTGCAAGTTGGTTGAATCAGTCCACAGAATCCCCACAGATTCGATGTAAGAACATAATGAGTATTTTCATATCCTTTGCATAGGACAGTCTCAGTCCTAATTTCTCGAAGGAACAGGCTTTGCAAAATGAGTGAGAGGCCTTGGAAGCAACCAATGAGGATTTTGGTTGGGCCTGAGCGTCTGTAGCGCTATTAGAAGCAAAATGTGTGACTACATCTCCCATCATGGCGTTGGAGCCATGGGAATTAGTATGTATAGCATCATGGCCATTGGGAGGAACAACCATGGCGTCATGCTCATGGTTGGCGCCATTTATGGCGTTATCACAAGGAATGTTGGCGGCCCTATGGTGGCCCAAGACAGCTGCAGCGCTAGAGGCTGTGGTTGTTGCGGTCTTGCTAAGTCCAAGAATAAACTTTTGATTCATGCTTTGTTTCGCTCGAGAGAAAGGATGTCCATGTGAAGTCTTTTGTAGATGGATCATCATATCATGACTAGTATGATCTATCTTGTCGTGATAAAGCTAATATATGTCTAAATCCAAGAGATCTTCTCTCATAACTTTTATTGGATTAATAGCTCGAATAGTGACATAGAGTCCACTAGAGAGACACATAAACTTCTCTAAGATGCGCATTTGTTCGCAATCATTAGAGGTATTGCAAAGGAACTCATTTCCGTTCTCTACATGCGTTTTCGCATGGTATCCGTTGGCTATTCATAGGTGCGATTTGCCCTAGGAGCGTAGAGAGTGACAGTAATCAAGGTGCCATAGTGAACTTGGGCTATTCAATGTCCTTGAGTTAATACTGATGGTCCAGTCATCGTAGTCACAAGGTCATATTCTCTGAATCAAAATGGAGTCAAAATGAAAAGAACTTGAAATTGTATTCATAAGCCAACAAAGTTACATCATTGTCTCTTTAACCGAAGAAAATCTAATCCAAAATGCTAGCTAATGCAAAACAATGGTAGCCGTCTAACTTCTTTCGGTAATTCCAAAATAAATGTGACCAGGTAAGTAGAGAGATGTCGGTGGAGCAAGGCTCTCTTAAGTACCACTAATCTCAGAACCTTCCTAGACATCACATTTACTTTGGGTGAACCTACTTTGAAGAAAGACGAAACCATAGGCATTTACTACAAAATAATATGGCGATTGCCTATTACATCTCTTGGAAAAATAAAGACTTTAACAGAATTGGCGATCTATTGATCCCAGCCAGATTTGTAGTCTTTAACCCTTCACTCTAGATCATCATCTTGATCTTCTTGTTCCACATTGTGAGCTTCTCTTGCTTCACAATATGCTTTGTAGCAGTGACAATTTCTTCACGAGCTCTACAAATGTGCGCCCAATGACCGAATACTCCACATCGAGAATATACATCTCTGTGCTCAGACTCCATTGATTGAGGCGCTTTGAAAGCATCATTAGGATGGCTCTTAGTGTTGGTGGCGCCACCAACATGGCCAGAGGCGTTGCCTCCCTCTCTCTTTCCACGTTGACCTCTTCGGTTCCATGTTCGCCTATTTTGGCAGTCACTTCCCAAGTAGAGCGATTATATGGATCAGAACGTCCAAATGTATTCCTAAGATTAGGTTTCGCTCTTGACGCCCTTTCTTTGGGGCGCGACTATAATTGGATTCCGGAATATGCTATGTTCCCACATATCTCGAATTATAGTTCTTCATAAGCATGTTGTCATGCTTTTCGCGACATTCATAGCTCCAATGAGCCCATGAAAGCTTGTGATTCATCCTGCAGCAACATCGATTCGATAGTTCTTAGAAACCATCAATGCAGAGACGGGGAAGGTAGAGAGAGTCTTCTCAATCAACATCGCATTTCTGATCTCTTTACCACAAAATTCCATTAAGGATTTAATGCGAAGTGCTTTCGAATTGTAGTCAAGAACTGACTTGAAATTACAGAAGCGTAGGCTATGTCATCTCACTTCTAGGTCAGGAAGCAGGGAGTCATGGATGTTACCAAATCTTTCTTCGAGTGAGACCCACAGCCTTCTGGGGTCTTCTTCATTCATACACTCGTACTGGAGCGAATCATCCATATGACGAGTCATTAGGATGATGGCTTTCGCCTTATTTGCCTCTAAGGCTGCTCTATTTGTTTCCAAAGCTTGAGCTTGCTCAACAATTAGCACGTCTTAGCTAGGCTTGAGAATTGTATACAAAATTCCATTGGCCTTGAGATGCTGGCGGACATCACAAACCCACCTGTGATATCCAGAGCTAGTTGTTTCCAATAGAGCAAATTCCAATTTGTTCAGGTTACTCATCCTGAAAGAGAACAAGAAATTATGGTTAGTTTCGGAGCATAAAAGCTACCACGAAAACATATAAAATTTCTGAGTGTAGTCGCTTCCAAGAAATTAGGAATTTCTGAGCTTAGTCGCTTCCAAGAAATTCGATTCCAAGAGGGGTTGAATTAGATCGAAACAATGATGTGTTTGTGGTCGATCATAACTTCTCAACAAACTCTAAGTTTGGAGGACTCTACAAGCTCCAAGCTTGGAATGAACACGAACCCCCACAGTTCGGCTTTTGGTCTCCCCGATGAAAAGAAAGGGAGGTAGAAGAAGAGAGTTTGCAAGTCCCCGAGAAAAGAAGAGAAATTGAAATTATGAAAGAAAAAGAATTAAACTAAAAGAAAAAATACATTTTTTTCTGGGCTTTTGACCAATAGTTGACTTTGACTTCATTTTTTTTTCTTTCTTTTTCTTCTTCTGGGCACGCTTTCTGCTCCTTTTTTTTTCTTCCTTTCTTCTTCCGCGGCGTGGGCTTCCTGCCATTTTCTTTCTTTTCTCTTCTTCTTCTGCAGTGGGCCACAAACTTTCTGTTGTTTTTTTTTCTTTTTCTGGCACTGGGCCCCGCCACTCGGTGGGCTGCCTCTTTTTCTTTCTTCCCTTCCTCTTGGCCGAAGACGTCTTCTCCCCTTTCTAGGTTCTTTTTCTTTCTGGTTTTCTGGTTCAAGGAGGAGTTGCTGCGTCGGTGCCGGAGGCTGCAAGCGAGCTGGGGGCGCTAAGGGGCTGTGGTGGCCGGTGACTGCTAGGCTGGAAGTGGGCAGGGCAGCCAACTGGGCAGATGCAGCAACTGGGCTGGCCGGTGTGAGGTGATGTTGCAGCAACTTTGACTGGCCGGTCCAGTGATTATCTGACCGGTTTTGGAAATTATGACTCCGGTTCCTTGGTTCTGGAATCAAGGCGTAGATGGTGACCAAGTTTGAAGGTGAAGGCGGCGTGGGAGGATGCGAACCGGGCATGGATTTTTTTTTTATCTTTTGGAGCCCGGTTCGGTACTTTTCTGACCGGTTCCGGTGACGCCGCCGACGGTTCTGAGCTCCTGGGATTGAGAGCTTCAAGGTGGGGGTCGGTGGTTGCTGGGTTTTGAAGGCTACTATTTTAGGGTTTCAGGGTTAGAGCTTCGTGCTGATAACGTGTTTTAGAGAAACGGAATTGAGAGAGAATTACTGTGTATTCTCATTGATAAGAGGGACCTCTTTATATAGAAATTACAATGCATAGAATCTGAACATACAAGGAAAGTAATTCTACATTGAATAGGATTCTAAATCCTTCTATAACCATATTACCATTAGGTCAATAACCTAGAGTTTGGGCCATACACATAATCTGGATTTTCTTGAACAAAAAATAAAAAATAAGGTTTTTTTTTTGTTTTTTTGGGGGAAATAATAAAATTGTGGTCCTTTTTGTTTGAAAGGACTAAAGGAGGGTAGGAGAGGGCCCTTAACCGGCATTATTACTAAATGATTAAACATTGAAAGTAGAAACCCACCCCAACCAACACGGTGACGGACACAGGCCTTCTAAAAAAGCAAGGCCTTGCCTTCTTCCTTAGCTACTGTACGTAGAAATGGCTAAGATGGAGTTCTTAAAGGAATATGAACAGGCAGATGAAGTCTCTCGCAGTGCATTCCCTCCTAACTTCGTCTTTGGCGTTGCCACTTCCGCCTATCAGGTCAGCTGTTCATCTTTCTGCATGGATTACATTCCAGATCCCCCGTAAAACAGAAAATCGCATTCACTTGTTGCACAATTTGACCCTCGCATCAAATTCATTTGCATCAGTCCTCGTTTCTTTGATCACAGTTATACTACGAACTCTGTTACTTTTTATCATCAATTTGTTGCAGAAGAGAAAATTGCATCAGTCCTCGTTTCCCTTTTCTTATCTCGGTTTCTTCTGTTATGCTATTGCTCTGCTACAATTGAGTGGTTCTGTGCAATTTGTCACTACTTTTTTTTTTTTTTTTCCTTCTCTACCTGTTTGATGCATATTAGATGATGTTGTGGTTTTGGGGATTATTTTTTGCCTCAGTGAAGGGTTGTCTCATTTGGACGAAAGCTTGATTATTGTGTGCTTCTGGATGTAATGTTATGTGTCTCAAAGGACTCGAATCAATTTTGTTGTCCTGTGTGCCAGGCTAATAATAAAGAAAATAAAATTCAAAAAAAATCTAAAATTGATCCAGACCAACAATTTCTTTGGCCTTGACAAAATAGCATCCGACTGCGTCTGAGATACCCACCTTTAGTTTGTTTCATGTATTAGCTAATAAATATGAAAACATAAATAAAATAAAGCTCCTGTTGGCTTACTCATGTAATCAGGTTGATAATTTTTAAAACGAAAAGCTTGGAATTTGAATAGAGATAGGCCGATAACAATGCATTATGTTTTCTTCAGTCATATTTGCAAACAAAGTAACTGGAAAAAAAGTATTTGGTTTTTCTCTTCCCTTTCAGTAGTCTAAGACATCAAACCGCTATTGTGAATTTCAAAAAGCTTGCTGTCTATAAGCTTAGTCTGCTTGTTTGTTTGTAGGTTGAAGGAGCCTGCAAGGATGGCGGCAGGGGTCCTAGTATCTGGGATGCTTTTACACACACTAAAGGTACCTTGTATTCATCAGCTTATGACAGTCTCTTCCGGAGACCAGCATCTAGCTTGATGCTGTCAAATCTTCTGATGATATTTTTATACATGTTTTTATTTTGTTCTTTTATTTTTCTTTCCTTTGCTTTTCTTTTTGTTTTTGTTATTTTTTATTTTTTATTTTGTTGGTTATGGAACTTACATGTATTTCTTGATACATTAGGCAAGATCATTGATGGAAGCAATGGTGACATTGCTGTGGATCAATATCATCGGTATAAGGTTAGTAATAATCAATTTACCCATGGTTACATCACTTCTTTTCTTTTTGGTCTTTTGCCCTGATGCCGGCTTCCCAGTGTTGGAATTGCAAGGCATTTACTAGTTTTCTGTGTCTTCTTTTTTCCCTATTATGTGGAATGCGAAGGACGAAGGACGAAGACTGGTGTAGTTGCTTTGTGCTAGCCTAATCTGTTAGTAGTAATTTTTGTTTAAATATATGTGTGTGTGTGTGTGTGTATTTTTTTTTAGATACATGATTAGATTGTTTGCAGTTGTCTATTCCTTCATTTTGATCATAGAGTTACTCAAAGCTGGAATTTCAGTTCATGCCATCTACTTAACATGCATCACAAACCATTTAATGCTACACAGGAAGAAGTTGATCTCATTGCCAAGTTGGGATTTGATGCTTATCGGTTTTCCATATCATGGTCTCGAATCTTCCCTGGTATGTGCCCTAATACCTTTAATGCAGTTCTTGCTAATGGTAAAAAGAGTTTGATAATTAAATCTGTATTCTGTATGGTTTCAATGTTTTCTTAAAAAAAAAAAAAAAAAAAAAAACAGGTTTCTTTTTGTTATATTATTAATTTATTACTATAATTTTCTTTGTAGAATAGCTTTGATCTAGTCATTGGACTTTTCTTGACATCTTTTCTATTAGAAACATGCTGTTATTAAAAGATTAAGCAAAGTGTCCACTGAATTTGATAGCCATCTTCTAGTCTACATCTCAAAATAGCACCAAACAACAAAAAGGTAAAACTAAAAAAGAGTTAATCCGCAGCAGCACTCCAATTATAAAGAATAGCTTGGAGTGAAATATTTCTGCATTATGAGGAAACAGATGCCCATAGAGGTGCGCAAAATTGAACCCTTCCCTACAAAAACTTAGCTCCTCTATTTCCTACAATAAACTTGTAGCTAGATCCAACACAGAATTCAATGGATCCTAAGTCAGATTAGACTCGGCAAAACCCTTTTTCGACAGAGCTACTGCAACTTGACATTGTAAATACAAATGGTTCATGCACTCAGTTCCATCTTTACACATTAAACACCCATGAAGGCCATGAGGTAAAAGGCATATAGCAGGTCCTCTCCTTTGAACAATGTCAAATATTAACGTTTCCATGAACAATATCCAAGCTAACGCCTTTATGTCGAGAGGAACTATAGCTTTCCCTGTTACAGAGGAGAGAATGAAATGAAAAGTTGAAAGGTTCTCCATCGCATGCCTCACTAATGTGATGATAAAGAATCATTCTCCTACCAAGGTGATACAGATACTTCCTGATCTCTCAAGTTCCCTCAAATCCATAGTCCCACGACTAGAGGAATTAGTACATGCCCTAGCTATGAAAAAGTGATTATAATGTGTTTATTTATGTATAGGTTTTCCTGACACCCCTGCATTTGGGAACTCATCGCTAAATTTTAAATATAATGGAAGCTATTTGAGTTGCATAAAATTTGTCTACATAGTAAGTTTTAGAGATTGTGGGAAATAACAGAGCCAACCAATTTGTATTGTGAGAGTGGTTAGTGGAATAGTTACTGATTAGATCTTCAGCTTAATGGCGACTATTATCTTCTAAGTTAAAGTATCCTTATCCAATTTACAACTTGCATTGACTTTTCTACAGAAATTTGATGATTGGTTCCTTACAGACAACTACGGCATAGTTGCTGCGCAACATTTCAGAGTTGTCTAAAGTATTGAGAACATATTGATATTACAGTGTAGATATTCTAAGCGGAAATCCTCAAGAAAATAATTTTAATTAATTTTTTAAGCGGCTGGGCATTTTCCATGTTTCTCTTGGCTTAGCTTAACTTGATGACAGTGTATCTTATGTTTCTATTTGCAGATGGTCTAGGAACCAAAGTCAATGAAGATGGGATTGCTTACTACAACAATGTCATTAATGCTCTCCTGGAAAAAGGTATGAAGCTTTTTATACTGATTTCCTTCTAGTTGCATCAATGATCTCTATTCAGCAATTTGTTCTTGCAGGCATTCAGCCTTATGTAACACTGTACCATTGGGATCTACCATTGTACCTTCATGAAAGTATGGGAGGGTGGTTAAGCAAGCAGATTGTGTAAGTACAATATTGTCATTTAGTTAAAATTTCTAATAACTTTTATTTATGCTAATATCCTGATATTAAATAATGTTTCTCATGTCAGTGCATAGATGTGAAAAAAAAAAAAATTCTGTTGAAAAAAATAATTTGCTACATTTAACTTGCCAATATTCTCAAGCTTATAGACAGTTTGAAGCATTATTGTCTCCTTTTTGTGTATAGTAGCTAGTAGCTACAGATTTTATTCATTTTATGGTTGAACATTTATGTCTACAGAGTGCATGGCTGAATACTTTATGGAGCTACAGAATAGGAAAGGATGCTGGAAATAGAATTTTTTTTTTTTTTTTTGGCTGGCTTTAATAAGGTGACTCTTAGAATTTCAATTCAAGTTCTAGCGACTATAGTCAATGAGTTAGCATTATTTGAAGGACAAACGTTTCTTTCGGTTTACCTTCAATATCTATTAAAGGAGGACTTTTCTCATTCTAGACACACTTCAAGTTGAATATTGAACCAAAAAGCTAAAACTGTTTACCTTTCCTTACTGCTTTTAGAGGAGATCGGAAGCTTCTGGTTTCTCTAGTTGTCTAGGTGGTAGGGTGACGCTAGGGACAAAGGTAGGAGTTTTTTAGGTTTCTCCATGCACTCGTAGATTTGCGGCCTACCTATCAGTTTTCCATATAGTGAATTTTATATTCTGCCATCCCTCATGTAACATACTTGAGGAAAGACATTGTGATTTACACTACGCTATGCTTTTTAAGTAGTCCCTATGATACAAGCTGAACAATGTCATTGGAAAAACTATATGGACTTACACCAGGGAAATGAACAATGGACATCATTTATATACTGCGCTATGGAGAGATCTAGAGATAATTATGTCTTCAGATAATCTTTATAGATTTGCAGCGAGCTTATCATAGGGGCATCAGGTAACCGGGGATATAATAGGCAAAAAGGCTTTAAGATTAATTGATTTGCATCTGGACTTACACCAGGGAAATGAACAATGGACATCATTTATATACTGTGCAGACATATTGAGAGATCTAGAGAGAATTATGTCTTCAGATAATCTTTATAGATTTGCAGCGAGCTTATCATAGGGGCATGAGTTAACCAGGGATATAATAGGGAAAAGGGCTCTAAGATTAATTGATTTGCATGTGACTACGTGGAATATAATTATAACGAAAGGAGTATGAAGGTGACAAAATAAAAAGTCAGAAAGTTCCAAAAAGTGAAAAGCAACATTTGATATCTAGGCTCAATCATCCATAGAGGGAGAGATTGGAGATAGGGCTTATTCTTAATAGCTCATATACAAAAGTCAAAGGGAAAATTTGTTGGGTTTCCAGCCCATGAGTCTTTCCTAAGACAGTTGTCTTAGAGTATGAGAATTGTTTACCCAGTAGGTTTTGGATTCCTACTGATGAATGGAGTTCCAATAAGGAAGGAAAATCCTTATTGATGTAGGATAGTCCTTGTTGATGACAGAGAAAGAGAAGGCATAATTGCCTACCACCCATAGGAGTAGGTTTCCTAATCAGGTGAAGAAAACTGATATTCTTATGGCTATATAAGAAGGGGTTCTGCTCTTGGTTTTGCATCACAGAGACAGAGCAAAGTGTATTCCATTCTCGGAGTTAGAGAGTGAGAGAGGGCAAAGGAGAGAGAGATAGGAAGAAAAGACAGAGTCCTTGTTTTCTTATTCTTTCTGGTTGTTTATCAAGTCTGAGGCTTGCTATGATTGTGTACCCATTATAAATACTGTTTTTCTGCCGTGTGGACGTAGGCAAAAGTTTTGCTGAACCAACTTAAATTCTGCGTTCTTGTGCTCGTATCTTTGTGGTTGTTTCTCTTGGTGTGCTGTGCTTATTTGTGTTTCCAACTTCACATATTGGCTGATCACAACAGACTTAGGATTTAGCACCCCTTGGAGATAAAATATGGGAGTAAGAATGCAATGTTTAGGCCAATTAGAAAGAATGACTTAAATCAATCATCAATATAGATTAGAGGGTAGTGCTAGGAAAAGGGAAAGATAAAATATGACACTCGTTGTAGGTTATGAGGAAAAATATTATTGTACCGTTTAAAGGAAAAATATAGCCTAAGATAGGAAAGAAAGGAGAGGTTCTCTTTGGGACTAAACGCCGTAGTGATCTGAATTCATAGAAAATACAGCAGTTATCTCCTTTGTTATCAGCACACACATTAAATGGCAGGGGGATTGAATAATGGTTTACAACAAAAGCTTCAGGATTGTATAGTAACTACTAACTGTCCATATAATTCTTCATTATGCTTTCTTGCAAGATTTAAATTTTCATTATTTTCTTCAGATATTCCATCATATAAACAATCAATTCACATTTTCTGAAAATGCAGAAAATACTTCTCAGCCTATGCAGACACCTGCTTTGCAAGTTTTGGCGATAGAGTAAAGCACTGGATCACAATTAATGAGCCTCTTCAAACTTCCGTCAATGGTTACTGTTTCGGGATATTTGCTCCCGGAAGACATGAACATGCATCTACAGAACCATATTTGGTTGCGCACCATCAATTGTTGGCTCATGCTGCTGCTGTTTCCATATACCGAAGCAAGTATAAGGTATACTGTTCAATTACTTGTGTCTTCTCTCTTCTTTTTGGTTTTTGGATGAGGCGGTTCTTAGAAATTCTGTAACACGGCCAGGATAGCCACTAAAATTTAGAAAACTGAACCAGAAGACAACAATCTCAACAACTCAAGACTTAATGTGGTTGACTAACCCAAATTGATTGACCTACGTCCCTGAGTGAAAATGATGAATCCAGATACACTGAAGATTACAATAAAAGAACCATATGGTTCCTCCCACACAAAAACAATTCCTCTTCTCTCAAGCCAATCTGTAAGTGATTTGTTGTTGCACCCCAAGTTGTGTGTATTGTGATCGTGAGTCCCACATCAGTACGTACTGAGTTGGTCTGGATATATATCTATCTATACCGAGGCCCTTTCTTTTTTGGGGTCACAGGATCCACCAGATCTTTATTTACGCAAAACTCTATATAACATGGTACACCATTACAAGCCAACAAAAACATAAACGGAAGTGCGAATATAAACACATACCTACTAAATTCACCACCTGCGAAAAGCTCGGGTTCAGTTGCCAGTACAAGGAATTGCAAGGAGCCTCTTTACTGTCCAGTCCCTGTTGGGAATGATGCCAAGGTTGGTGACTCTGTCACTAGGTCAGAACAGATGGTATCAGAGTCAACTATGTACTAACATGCAGGTTCGGGAAGATTGCAACACATGTTGATACTGAAAGGTTCTCAGGAATCTGATAGTGAGTTTTGATGATGACATTGGGCATTTAAGTGGTGTTGTGTGAGTTGTGCTAACATATGTTGAGTCCCATGGTTATCTAATGAGTTGGCTGAAACTATGTATCATTGCCAAGAGCCTTACTAGTGAGCAGTGACTGGTTTGTGGTATCCCGCTGTTCCTATGTTTTAAAAAGTCTCTTTATTTGTTAAAGTAGGAATCATTTTGTTAATTAGATTTATATACAATTTTATTTCGTTCCAACTCTTGCTGCTATCTGTGTCCTTTCAGGACAAGCAAGGTGGACAAGTAGGGTTGACAGTAGACTGTGAATGGGCAGAGGCTAATTCAGATAAGATTGAAGACAAACTTGCTGCAGCAAGGCGCCTAGATTTTCAGCTTGGATGGTATTTACTTGTTCCCTGTTTATGATAAAATAAGGAACTAATACTATCTAATTGTGGGAGAGCGTTTAATGAGGACCACTAAAGTGAGGACTTTCTAGTCAGTGGTTTAGGAGACTCACTTCTGAAAACTTTCTTCCAAATTGCTTATCAGTAAGGTACAAAACTAGATTAATCAATGGACAAACTAAATCTGTCAAATTTGAATAGTTCATGTTTATATATGATAAATTATGATTATGAAATGCCTTAACGATTTTCCATTTGGTTGACAAATTGTATAAATGATCTACACATGAATCTCTAAACATCTAACAGTTGATTTGCGGAAATGTGATTGAAAAATTAGTCTCACAAGAAAGTCCTCATTTTAGTGGCCCTCATTAGAAGCTCTCCCATCTAATTGTATTGTTTTGAATCTGCCAAAATTGTCGTGAACTGTTGCTTGTTGGTTAGCCGGCCTAACCAACACCGTGGAGGTCATGGGTTAGAATCTCACTGGAATCAGGGATAGGTGGGTCGGGTGGTGATAAAAACGAAAAAAATATATGCCAACATTTCAGGGTATTACTCTATTTAATTACTGAAGTACAGAATATTTTATATATTGGGATTATAATAATTCCAAAAAAAAAGTTGTAACAAAAATGCAAACCACCCCCCCCCCCTGTTGTGTTTTTGGCTCATTGATACAATCTGGAAAAGTTAGGATGCAGAATTCAAATCCAAGTCTAGAAAGGAAAGAGGTTTGCGCACAGCTTTTCTAAAAGTTCTAGGAAAGTTAGTTTTTCAAGTTCTATTAAGATTTGTATTATAGGCTTAGAAAGGCTTAGTCTATTAGGATTAGGAATCCTAATCCCATGTTGTATCAGCAGCTTTTATGTCCTATAAATAGGAGCTGCAGTGGGTTTTCTGGAATTAAGACAGAGAGTGCAGAAAACTGAGTCAAGGTGATAGAGAGATAAGAACTAGTCCGAGGAGTTTGAGGGATCTGCAATAAGTACTTGTAAACACCTAAATTCTTCATAGTGCTAGTGAATTTCTCAAGAGAGATCACGCAGTGGACGTAGGCTAAAGTTTTGGCTGAACCACTATAAAACTGCTGTGTTTTGTTTCTGTTTTTCAGTTCATCTATTTTCTGATTTTGCTTCAGTAAAACACAAAGATCCTAAAGGGGGCTTACACAATAAGTGGTATCAAAGCTTAGGCTCAAAGGTGTTTTGCAATGGTGAACAGCAAAGTCATTGTCGAAGCAGGAGATGTGAAACCGTCCATTAAGCCCTTTAATGGCAAGGACAACTTCACGCTTTGGCAGAGGAAGATGAAGAACGTTCTGGTTCAGCAAGAAGTTGATGAGGCAATTGGAGATAAGCCTGCAACAATGACTGAAGCAGATTATACGAAGAAGAATAAGAAAGCAAAGAGCTCCATCGAGCTGCATCTTGCTGATAATGTCCTGCTTCATATTGGTGAGAATATGACTGCAAAGGAAGCATGGGAGAAGCTTGAAAGCGTCTACAGAGGTAAAACTATCAGCAGCAAGCTACTCTTGAAGGAACAGCTCTTTGGCCTCAAGATGGAGGAAGGAGATGATCTTAATGATCACATATGCAATTTTCAGAATTGCATATCAAACCTGGAGAAGGTTGGAGCAAAGATGGATGACGAAGACACGGCTGTCATGTTACTTCATTCGCTTCCACCTTCATTCAAGCACTTCAAAACCACCATGATATTCAAAGATACTATCACACTTTCTAAAGTGTGTGAGAATTTGGAATCATATGTCAAAATGGACAAAGATGAAGAAAGTTCTCAAGCACGAGGACTTCATGTCAGAGGCAAGGAGAGGGGAAGGTCCAGGAATAGAGGCGGGGGATTTGAAGAAAAAGGCAAGTCAAAATCCAAGGGAAAAGGCAAAGAAAAGAAGAATGGTTGCTTCGAATGTGGTTCACTCGACCACTGGAAAAGGAATTGCAAACAATGGAAGGAGAAAAAGGCGCAGATGTTAGGAGAAAGCTCCAAGTCAGCCAATGTCGTTGTTGGAAATTATAACGACGATGGAGAACTCCTCGCAGTAACAACCAGCTCCGGTGCGCTTAAATATTGGACCTTGGATACAGCCTGCACATTTCATATGTGTGCACACAGAGATTGGTACGACACATATGAAGAGAGAAACACCGGTGAAGTGTTGATGGGAGATGATTCACCTTGTAGAATCATGGGAATCGGAACAGTAAAGATCAAGATGCATGATGGAATTGTCCGAACGCTGGGAAATGTCCGACATGTCCCAAAATTGAGCAGAAATCTGATTTCATTGAGCACTTTGGATAGGGCTGGATTTTGGTATAAATCTGAAAAAGGACATCTCAAGGTAGGGAAGGGACAAATGATCTACATGAGGAGTGTGATGCAACCAGATAACATGTATAAACTTACGGGTTCTACGGTGGTAGGTGGAGCTGCAGTTTGTACAGAGGAAGACAAGACTGAGCTTTGGCATAAACGGCTAGGGCACATGAGTCAAAGAGGGTTGCAAGAATTACACAAAAGGGATCAGCTGGAAGGTGTAATGAGCTGCAAACTTGAATTTTGCAAGTATTGCACACTCGGAAAGCAGACCAAGGTGACGTTCAATGTGGGCAGCAGTGAGAACAAATCCAAAGGAGTATTGGACTATATTCACACAGATGTTTGGGGGCCTACACCAACAAAATCAAAGGGTGGAGCTAGATATTTTGTCTCTTTCATAGATGATTTTTCGAGGAAGGTTTGGGTATATTTTACGAAAACTAAAGACCAGGTTTTCACTAAGTTCAAGGAGTGGAAAGCTGAAGTTGAAAACCAAACAGGCAGAAAAATCAAGTGTTTGAGAAGCGACAATGGAGGTGAATATAGAGATAATCAGTTCTTACAGCTGTGCAAAGATGCAGGCATCACAAGACACTTTACTGTTAAGAAGACTCCTCAACAAAACGGTGTTGCAGAAAGGATGAACAGAACTCTCATGGAGAGAGAAAGAAGCATGAGACTTCATGCGGGGTTGCCTGAAACTTTTTGGGCAGAAGCGGTTAATCATGCATGTTATTTGATTAATCGATCACCTTCTAGGGCTATTAACTTCAAGTGTGCAGAGGAGGTATGGTCTGGGAAGTCGGTTGATTATTCCAACTTGAGAGTGTTTGGTTGCAGTGCTTATGCACATATTCCCAGCGATGAAAGAACCAAACTGAAACCTAAGTCTCATGAGTGCTTGTTCATCGGCTTTGAGAAAGGGGTGAAAGGTTATAAGTTGTGGGATATAGTCAATGACAAAAGAGTGATCAGCAGGGATGTAATCTTTGATGAGAAGACTATGCCGTTAAATGAGGAGGTTAATAGCAAGAAGAAGAAGATGGCTGTTGTTGAAGAAGAAGCAATCAAGATTTCATTAGCTAAACCATCGGATGAAGATTCCCAAGTTCAGGTGGAGCAAATTGAGCAAGTAGGGAATGATCAAGTAGCTATTGAAGAAACAGAGCAGCAACAACAGTCACCAGTTAGGGCTCAGGTGGAGCAATCCCCACAGAGGAATCGAAATTCCCTTATCCCACAAGCACTTGAGTCATTTAAAAGAAGCATAGCACTTGACAAACCTAAGAGGAATCCAAGAAAGATACAAAGGTTCGGGTTCGAACAGGAAGAAGATGTGAGTCATGCTCTGAGTATAAGTCAAGGAGATCCAACTACTTATCAAGATGCCATAGAAAGTGAAGAACGGGCAGGTTGGATTGGTGCTATGACAGAAGAGATAGAATCTTTGCATAAGAATTCTGTGTGGGAGTTGGTTCCTAAACCCAAAGAAAGAAAACTTGTTGGCTGCAAGTGGGTGTTTAGGAAGAAAGAAGGAATACATGATGTTGATGCCATAAAGTACAAAGCACGTTTGGTGGCAAAAGGGTATTCGCAGAAAGAGGGAGTGGACTATGATGAAATTTTCTCTCCGGTCGTCAAACACACTTCAATTCGGTTATTGTTGTCTATAGCAGCTCAGTATGATATGGAGATTGAGCAGATGGATGTGAAAACTGCGTTTCTTCATGGGGACCTCGAAGAAGACATTTATATGTCGCAGCCGGAGGGTTTTGTCGAAACAGGAAAAGAAGATCTGGTTTGTCAGTTAAAGAAGTCCCTATATGGACTTAAGCAATCACCAAGGCAATGGTATAAGCGTTTCGACACATACATGCTGAAAATAGGCTACACAAGGTGTCTATATGACTGCTGCGTTTACTACCATGTATTCGAAGATGGGGAGATTATTCTACTACTTTTGTATGTAGATGACATGCTAATTGCATGCAAGGATATGTCAAAAATTCAAGAGCTTAAGAAGAAACTGGGAGCTGAATTCGACATGAAGGATCTAGGAGCTGCACAAAAGATTCTTGGAATTGAAATAAGGCGGGACAGAAAAGCTGGTAAAATTTGGCTGTCACAAGAAAAGTACATCCTTAGGGTACTTGAACGCTTCAACATGGATGGAGCTAAGGTTGTTTCTATCCCATTAGCTGCACATTACCAGTTAAGTGCAAAGCAAAGGCCATCAAGTCAAAAAGAGATTGATGCGATGAAGGATGTTCCATATGCAAGTGCAGTAGGGTGTCTCATGTATGCGATGATCTGCACAAGACCAGATTTAGCTCAAGCATTGAGCGTTGTCTCTAAGTACATGTCAAATCCGGGTAAGCCCCACTGGGAAGCAGTGAAGTGGATTTTGAGGTATTTAAAAGGGACTAGGCAGCTTGGAATCATGTTTGAGAGGAAACAAGAAGTAGCATGCGTGGCTGGTTTTGTTGACTCAGATTATGCAGGAGACTTAGATAAAAGGAGGTCCACAACAGGTTATGTTTTTACTTGTGGAGGAGGACCTGTGAGCTGGAAATCAACTCTTCAAGCAGTCACAGCTCTATCTACTACTGAGGCAGAATATATGGCATTAACGGAAGCTTCAAAGGAAGCTATTTGGTTGAATGGGCTGGCAAGTGAATTTGGAATTCACCAAGAAGGCGTGGTAGTGAAGTGTGACAGCCAAAGTGCCATTCATTTGGCAAAGAATCAAGTGTTTCATGCAAGGACGAAACACATTGATGTTCGCTATCACAGGATCAGAGATTGGGTAGAATCTGGAAATATCTTTGTGGAGAAGGTTCACACAAATGACAATGCTGCTGATTGTCTTACCAAGCCCGTTGCTGTAGAGAAGTTCAAGCATTGCTTGAACTTGCTCAGTGTCACAACATGCTGAGTTGTGGTGGAGCACCTCCTCACTTGAGGTGCGTTGAGGTAAGAAGAGTCTTGCCAAGGTGAAGGTTCTTGAAGGTTTTTTGTTCGGGATTACTTCAAGAAGTTCAAGACATCCTGAAGGTTGCAGCAATCGTTTTGGTATCAACTCACCAAGGTGGAGATTGTTGTGTTTTTGGCTCATTGATACAATCTGGAAAAGTTAGGATGCAGAATTCAAATCCAAGTCTAGAAAGGAAAGAGGTTTGCGCACAGCTTTTCTAAAAGTTCTAGGAAAGTTAGTTTTTCAAGTTCTATTAAGATTTGTATTATAGGCTTAGAAAGGCTTAGTCTATTAGGATTAGGAATCCTAATCCCATGTTGTATCAGCAGCTTTTATGTCCTATAAATAGGAGCTGCAGTGGGTTTTCTGGAATTAAGAGAGAGAGTGCAGAAAACTGAGTCAAGGTGATAGAGAGATAAGAACTAGTCCGAGGAGTTTGAGGGATCTGCAATAAGTACTTGTAAACACCTAAATTCTTCATAGTGCTAGTGAATTTCTCAAGAGAGATCATGCAGTGGACGTAGGCTAAAGTTTTGGCTGAACCACTATAAAACTGCTGTGTTTTGTTTCTGTTTTTCAGTTCATCTATTTTCTGATTTTGCTTCAGTAAAACACAAAGATCCTAAAGGGGGCTTACACAATACCCCCCCCCCCCCCCCCCCCCCCCGGGGAGCTTGATTTAAGCCTCCCTAAGGTGAAAGTAGATACGACAAATTCAAATTTTTGATGAAGCACTTGAATGAGCTTCATTTTTCCTACATTGGTGGGACTAGCAGCTTCAAAAGTTGTCGGTGCAAGTTATTTTATCAACAATATTAGGACCATGATAAATGAATTACTTGAGCATAAGGCCCATCATAATTGATAAGAGAATGTTTATATTTTTAGACATAGTCATCATTTGTTATGCACTCAAGCATCACACTAATAGTACCATCTATCCCAGATTCCCCACAGATTGAAACTTGAATTGTAATCCGTCTTGCTGCCTTCTGGTATGATGGAAATCTTATTAATTGAAACAACATTGTATTTTGATCCTTTTTATGAAAACTTTGCTTAAAAATACAAAACAGGAGTAGCACTTCCAAAGGGAAAGTAATCGTATTGCACTGGGTTTCTCTTGACAGTTTTCTATAATTCAGCTCCCAGTGCCAACTCAGGCAGTTTGTTAGATGAATTTAAATCGTTCTCTCCTGTTTGTATTGTTTAGGATCCACCTCAACTATTTCCGAATGCAGGTACTTAGATCCAATATATTCTGGCGAATATCCCAAAGTTATGCGTGAACGACTTGGAGATCGGCTTCCCATATTTTCAGAGGAAGATAAGGATTTGCTCAAGAACTCATTGGACTTTGTTGGTCTGAATCACTATACATCAAGATTTATTGCTCATGTAAAAAACAGCCCCGAGGAGGGTGATTTTTATAAAGCACAAGAGCTGGAGAGGATCGGTAATTTCTCCAACTACATCATTGATTTTCATAACAAAAGTCTCTTGCTATCTTTATTTAAATGTTCTTTCTTTATCATCAGATAAATGGGAAGGAGGTGAGATTATTGGCGAGAAGGTATGAACTCCTTCATCTTCACACATCACAATTATTGTGAGCACATAGTTATCTTTTACCTTGTCCAGTCTACTAAAAGGTTCTGCTTGGCAGGCAGCATCAGAATGGCTTTATGTTGTTCCCTGGGGCATCCACAAGGTCCTGAATTACATAGCACAGAGATACAATAGTCCACCGATATATATTACTGAGAATGGTATGAATTTATACATTCCTAAGATAAGGAGAAGAAAAAACCATTATATTATTCCAATGTTATATGATTTTTCATCCAAGGGGTAGTTTCATTAATAGTCACTCCCCAAAAAAATTAATAGTCATAAACTTTGGATAAGGATTTGCTACTATAGAACTTTCTGCCATGGTATCGACAATGCAATGAGAAGGTTTAAAGTATTTCTGGCTACTGATCTCGAAAATCACTTTGTGCACCTTTGTCGGAGGGAATTTAGATGGTAACAAGCTGATCCTTTCCTTTTTTTTTTGAAACTTATTACAGGTATGGATGATGAGGATAATGACTCCTCCCCACTTCATGAAATACTAGATGACAAACTGAGAGTTAGTTATTTTAAGAGATACCTTGCAGCGGTCGGCAATGCAATGAGGTAGCTCGACTGCATTTTCATTGAGTTTTCATGTAAATTGGTAAATAGATCATTCTTGTCATGGCTATCTGAATGTGGTATATTTACAATATCTGAATGTGGTATCATTCTTGTCATGTTCCATCATTGGTAGAGTACTGTCAAATTAAATGAGTTGCATAAAGGGAAGGTAGGTTTGTAACTGGAAAGTCCCCTCCCTTTGAGGGTGTGCAAAACATTTAAGAACTCCAAAAACATCATTTTTAGAGATGGGCATGAATCTCTTCGCAAAATCAGTTGTTAACTTACTAGGGCAAGGAAGAAAATGGGAGAAGACAGATGGCATCTGCACTCGTATTTTATGTATAATGAGCATAAAGGTGATGAAGAAATACTGTTCACCTTTTTTTTTTTTTTTTCTTTTTCTTTTCTTTTCTGGACAGGGATGGAGCAGATGTGAGGGGATACTTTGCATGGTCATTACTGGATAACTTTGAGTGGGCTCAAGGCTATACCAAGCGCTTTGGTTTGGTTTACATTGACTACAAGAATGGGCTCTCCCGGCACCCAAAATCTTCTGCATACTGGTTCTTGCGGTTCTTGAAAGGTGGTGAAGGGAAAGATGGCAAGGAGGAATAACTGACCGTTAATCCTTAACGCCAAATTGGCTTGTTACATTCATTGGTTTTATGCCAGTAAGGGACCTCGATAACTTGTTTCATGTCGCAAAGTTTTTATGTTTCTTTAAGTCCTATTATTCAAACGATTCGGGAACTAGTTTTATGTGCATACTGTATTTTATGCATATTGCGTGAAAAGTTGAGCTGTTGAGGTTTCCATTTGCAGTATAGCCGATGTTAGATCTATCAACTGGCCAGCTCTGTTGGTCATCGAGTCCTCTTATTTAGTTTGTCTTTGTTATTCTTTCACAGTAATAACCTACTAAAGTAATAGTACCTATGAAATAAAATTCAGGTAACAGGGATAACTACATATCAATCAATCAATTCTCTGCTAGGTTTCAGCCATGCTCTCTCCCTTCCTTCCTTGCCGCCTTGTGTGGCTAACTCCCCACCTTCAATGGCGAGTTGGCGTCAGGATTCTCTGTCAATTTCTAGCGCCTGGTGGAACTTCAACAACTTTCCTGAATTTGCTTTTGACCTTAGTGTTACTCGGTTTCGCGATGGTGCACCAGACTTTTTTTTTTTTTTTTTACCTTGAAATGGGCTTTTATTCGGGCATTCGGATTTTGGTTTTTTTCTTAGTTTATATGCGAAAATTCTTATATGCACGGATAGTGAAGTGACTCGACATTTATTAGGTAATTTCAGTCTTTGATATTTATAGTTAACTTTTTCTTAATAAAAAAAAATGCACTGGATACTCTGAATCTCTTGTTGTGTGTGTGTTAGTATGATTGTTTGCATGTTACATCAAACCCACCTATGGTCCTTTTTTCTTTTGAACTAGTTATTGAGTGCTCAAGGTTTTTCTGCTTGGGTTCTTGGTGGTTGGTGTAGTCTGATCTCCTATGGTGGCTTGCATGCAAAATCAGAGTGGAGTTGTTCGTCCTTGTAAGGTTCTTCTTGCTTTTGGGATTGGCTTCGAATGACGTAAGAGTTCTAATTTGTGTTGGGTGCGGCGACTCCTCGATAGGGCCGGGGCTATTGGATGGTGGCTCTGGTGGTTTTATTGCACTAGCAGTCCACTAGTTGGTTGATAGGATGGTCCAGGAGATGGGAGTTCTTATTTTTGGGTGCTTTAGTTGCAATTTGAGTAGCTGGCGGTGGTACAAGCCTAAAGTCGAAAGGACCTTGATTTGGGGAAGATAGGCTCTTCTAGCTCATCATTTGTTGAAGGCTAAAGCGGCGCATGAGGCATGGACTATGAGCTAGAAGAGCCTTCCATATGCAAACTGATAGAGAATAAGTACTCAAGTCAATTCATTCTTTCGTGCGGATTTTGTGATTATTTATCCATTGATGAAATTGTCGCCCATATGAGATCGCTGTGATCCCATTATGATATTGACCGTTGATCCGTTGTTTACCTTCTCTGCCCATTATCCACTTGTCGAGTACTGGCATCAATGAGGAGTGGATTATCGTGAGGTTAGCGTACTGTCCGCGAAACTAGAAGATAGTGATAGGCCTCACCTGGACTTGCTTGTCTTCGTTGGTTTCTCATAGTGGATGTTGAAGATTTGCTTTGGGTGGTTCGCTTAGCTATGATTTCTTGCTCTAATTTGGGAGTTTGGTGATTAGGGCCCCGCCATCCGTTGTGTGTATGCAGCTAATGACCACCACATTTGTCACAATTGGTCCTACCGGAAAAGTATGAGAATGTTTCAAATTATGGTTATTGTTAGGGGACGTCTTAACGTCAGAGCCTACTCCTGAGAATATAGAGATCTCTGTATACTACACTAGTGTTATGGGACATGGGATAGAAACCCCATCATCATCAAACCACGCTCCGTAGATGAATGTCAAGGTAGAGAAAATTGACCCAAATGGAAATTAAGATGCGATCTAGGCTGAACTTGATTCACTAACTAATATGAAGGTTTTCGGGTCAGTGATGCCGACATCTCCTAATACAAAACATGTTAACATAAATGAGTATTCGTTAGAAAGTGTGATGAGAAAAACGATATTGTAGATTCGCTTCTTGGCATAAGGTTTCTCACAGTGCCCTAGAATCAACTACAAGGAGACATATTCTTCAGTAATGGACTTTGTTATGTTTTACTATCTTATCAATTTGGTAGTTTCTAAAAAACTGAACATGCTACTTATAGATGTTGTTACATTGTATCTTTATAGGGTTCTAGATACGGAAATATACATGAAAGTCCCTGATGGACTTTAGCTACCCAAATCAAGTGGCTCTAGACCACAGAGCGCGTTAGCAATAAAGTTGAAAGGCTCACTATATGGACTGAAACAATCCGGACATATGTGGTATAACCGTCTAAGTGACTACTTATTGAAAAGAGATATGTAAATAATGAACTATGCCCATGTGTTTTCATTAAGAAGACAAGTTCCAGATTTACTATTGTCGTGGTTTATGTTGATGACATGAACATAATTGGAACTCTTGATGAGTTAAGATAAACCGCTGAACATTTGAAATCCGAATTTAAGATAAAGGATCTTGGGAGAACATAGTTTTGTCTCAGTTTGAAACCTGAGCACCGTGTATATGGTATTTTGATTCACCAACCAGCTTATACAAATGATGCCTAGGCGCTTTAATAAAGATAAAGTCAAGCCCATTGGCATTCTCATGGTTGTCCATAGTCTTGACCTTAAAAAGATCCATTTCATCCGAAGAATGATGATGAAGACGTGTTAAAGGTAGAAATACGCTATCTAAGTGTAATAGATGCATTATTGTACTCAGCACAAGACCAGATATCTCATTTGTTGTGAACTTGTTAACTAGATATAGCTCTGAGCCACCGCAACGCCATTGGACTGGTGTAAAGAATAACTTTCGGTACTTAAGGGGTATGATAGATACGGGCTTGTTCTATCCCTATACAGAGAAAACAAAGGATGACATGATGGATTCAGACCCACTATGCATCAAGATCGCCGCTACCGCATGCACAGCTGGCTGGCATCCCCTACACCTCACCAAATATCAAATGATGTTTTGCAAGCTTTTGCTGATGTCAGGTATCTCTCTAACCTGTATAAAGGTCGGTCTCGAACTAGTTGGGTATTCACCAAACGCGATATCTTAAAGGGCTACAAAACAGACCCTTGTCTCTACATAATTACGTATATTTGAAGCAGTTCGTAAATGTATATGGTTGAGATCCGTAATTACGCACATTCGAAGTACTTATGGTTTAAAATCTACCACAGATGAGCCTACGAGCATTTATGAGGAAAATGAAGCAAGGCTACATTAGTGGTGACAACACCAAGCATACATCGCCTAAGTTCTTCTACAATCAGCAACAACAAACTCTCCTCAAGATCAAAGTAAACTAAGTTCGATCTGACGATAATGTGATAGACTTATTTATTAAGTCCTTGCCTAAATCCACTTCCAAGAAACAAGTGAAAAGTATAGGTCTACAGAAGTTATCCGAACTCCTATGATTGTAGTCATCAAGAGGAGACACAAATATCAAGGGGAGATGTCTACATGTTTTGATCTCGAATATCAGTGATGTGTTGTATTCTTTTTCTTCTTTGACCGAGGTTTTCTGTCCCACTGGGTTTTTGTTACTTGGCAAGATTTTTAACGAGGCAATATGAGGAGTACCGATGTTTGGACAACACAATGGAGAGTGTTGAAGAAAGCCTGAATTATGTATATTTGGCCCAAACATGATTACTTATTGCAGTTGTAATAGGGTAGAATCTTTTAGATATCCTTTTGATTAGGTTTCCTTATACTCAAAGATATTGTACATGCATGTGATCTTTTGTATAAAAATGCCCCAATTATCAATGAAAACATCCAAGTATTCTCCCTAATCTTTTTTTCTCTACAACACCATAGAGATTTCTTATATATACCTACATCAGACTGAAAACCATATATATATATATATATATATATATATATATATATATATATGGTTTGGTCTTTGGATCAAACTGGATATAAATATTAAAATTCATATGAACACCTGCACCTATTTGGACTAAATCAATCGGTTTGAGCCGATTTTTTTAGTTTCTGGTCTTTTTCGCCCACCCCTAGTTTTAACGTTGATTGAAGGATATCGTTAATGTTAGAGAAAGAGGGGGAGGGAGAGAGGGGGAGAGAGAGAGAATGGTTTGTCTCCTACTTTGGAGGAGACTACATCCACTTTAGGCTTGCACTATATGAGTTCGGGCCTTGCGGCCCAAATGTATTACAGTATGTAATGGGATGTTGAGGAAATGCGAAGGAGTCTCCTTTTATAGTAAAGAGATGCCCCTTCCTTCACATTTTTGCAACATGGGACAAGAAGTCCCCTTTCTGGTCTTCAATGGCTATTATGGAGACATCTTGGCAAGGCCGGGAAAGTGGCTTCTAGCGAGGTCTTCGCTGCCTCAGACTACCATGGGGTAGTTTGGATGTCAGGCTATGAGATGCATATCGTGGTCCCACTATGACTTGTGGACCCGCTAAGAGGGTGTTACTTATGCTTGGTGGAGGTGTATGTACACCTAATTCTTGATACTAGAAAAATGACCACAACAACATGAGACAATTGAAGATGCAACAAATAAGGCACTCAATAGGCCAAAATTGGGTAAAGACTAAAACAATCTTCCTTACAAACCAAGGAAAAAGAATTGGACCATGAAACTGTAATCTCAAGATGAGGAGAAACCTCATCCGGTAAGGACCAAACCAAATCCATGAAAGCATCTTGGGTCATAGCCAATGAATTCTCTTTTTGGCCAAATCCAAGCAATCCTGCTTTGACCCAATCTACATCAACCATATATTCTCTAACACCACTCATTGAGAACCCGCAAGTATTGCCGTCACCACTTTAGTGAAGAAGAAGATGTCAATTGTTGAAATTAGATTAGTAAAGTATTAGGGTTCATAACTGTAGGGATTGTAGCATCCGAAAAGCCCTCATAAACTCTACATACCTAAGCAAGCTAACCCTAGAGGTTTTACGTTTTAGATGTACAAACAAAAATTTGCCACCCCCAATGTTCGCGCTAAGGCAAAAACACCAACAACCCTAGATCAACTAGAAGAGAAATCAAACAGAGGGACCACCTTAAATCTTGGCATGGTGTATCGAGAAGTTCCATAACCTAAACACCATGTTCTAATACCTCACATTTAAGGCAGATATCACCACCACTATTTCATATACCAAATCAAGAAAAGAAGAAAAAAGCATGTATGGCAACTTGCTCCAAACTCGGGAAGAGAGATCAATCCAAACCTTAACAAACTTCAACATCAACACTTGCCTTATCCACTTGCAGAAACTTGCCTAACGTTCCCCCATTATTCTGTTATGTATCTCAATATGGTTAATTTAAAGAGTTCACAATTGTTTTGCACCGAGGGAAATAGGCATCATTTCATTTTATCAATTGGGTTTTCTTTCTGTCATGCACATACATTGCATATTAGGGTTTTATTTAATGTAACTCTTGATTGTTGACAAGTACCACAATCCTCCTACTCCTAGAATGGGTATATTAGGTTTCATTTGTAATTCGACAGCCATCTATCTATGAAGTTTGCTATTTCTCTTTTTCTTAATTTTCATTTCTCTATTATGGTTTAGGCTTATATCAACTATTATCAGAGTTCTTGATTTTGAGGGCAATGGTGAAACAAAAGGGTGGTGGAGGCGGTGGAGCTCTTCCGCATGCTTCAGTTGAGTTCACTAATGTTCAGTTTGATCTACAAGTCCACATGGATAAGATCACTAAAAACTTGGTGCTCTCCATACCACTATCAATACATACCAAGAGTCCTTTAACTCATTTCATACTGATACGTTCTATGAGGCATAACCCTGCAAAAGCTGCTAATAAGGTGGATTTCTTACTTTTGAAGTTCATATCTCATCCCCTCTACTTTTGGTTCACCAATTCTTGAAGCGATGGGGGCTTCAGCATCCTCAACAAGAGCCATGACCTCTACAGCTAGTGCTTCATCAAGGGACAGTCTTCCTAAACCTCTTTACAGTCTTCCACTAAACTTACCTGATAAGAATGTGATTTTCAGGCTATGCTAGTGATTTTACCACTGAGGTTATGAATGTTTATACTGAATTAAATGTCATCGGAACTTTAGTATCTAGTACTGTTAGTGCTTTAGTGTCAAATTCTATTAATTGTGGAATGATTGAAATGGTGAATCTAGTTTTAGTGGGATGTGAAATAATGTGCCAACCACAAATTCAGTATCACCAACATTCCAGTTTTGGAACTTAACAATTCAATTATTTTGCTGGTCCTTATTTTGCATCAAGTTGCCATCAATTTAGCTTTGCTAAGCCACAATACAATTAACAACTTGGACCAACTATTGGCACAAATTCCTTTACTATGACTTATATTGGCCCTTATTCTTACACACCAATGAATTTTACCAATTCACCACCACAAACTTTACCATTTGTTCTTCCTCATTATTTAACCTAAAAATATGATTCCTTCTTTGGCACTATGCATCCCACAACTACTACCAATCATGTGCCCCCAACCACATAATGCTTATACACCTTATGTACATGGTTTCCAATAGATTTATACACCAATACCACCACCACAACCATATCAGCCAGCAACGTATCAACAATAACCATTTATGGCAGTTAACCCTAACTGTCCCACAATGTAGCAAATGAAGTTTGAATTTAGTGTGTTTAGTAGAGGTGATCTAGTGGAATGGTTAAACAAAGACCAGATGACATAAAGTTAGCTATTGCAACAATGCACTTAGCTGAAAAGCCTCTGATTCATGTTCAAGCATGAATTCCAAACTCATGGAAATTCAGTGGTTACAATGGGGTGGATTATCAAGCTAGATTGGCTAGAATGTCATAGACTGGAATTGTTGGACACTACAAGTACCAATCCATTAAACTTTCAAGAAGAGCCTCTAGTTTTCTAAAGAATTGTTACTCTCATGTTTTTTGGGTGGCTTGAAACTTAGTAGTATAACTGATTTTAAGGATAAAAAACTCATAACATTATATGAAGCTTATGAGTTGGCTAAGATTTATGAAGAAAAGTAATTGAGTCTTAGAAACCATGCAAGAGCAAATTATGGAAACAAGAATAACAATGTGGTTCCCATTAGAAATACCAACTTAGAAATTGGTAATGCTACTCCATTTAAAGCACCACAACCAACATCTCTAGCTAGACTTCAAGCTGCTTCATCACATGCTACAAGCAACAATGTGGGTGGAAATAGAAGGTTAACACGAGCTGAGGACCAAAAAATAAGAGCTAGAAACCAATCTTATTTTTTTGTGATGAAATTTTCAGGCCTGGCTATAATTGTATAAGGGGCAAGCCATGATGCTCATTGAAGTGATGCAAGAGGAAATGGATATCCAGGGCCCCAACAACAATGAAGGGTGGGAAGATGTTCAACTTATTATGGAAGAGGCAAATAACTAGGAGATACAGTTGCATCCAACGGGAGATGGGAACAACACCAGTATAATGCAAATTAAAGGGGTGTGTTAAGCAAAAAATACATGCGTTGATCGATTCAGGTGCCTCAAATAACTTTATACACCCTGCATTGTTGAGAAATCTTAATGCAATAGTGAAGGAGATTAAACCATTGAGAGTGAGATTGGCAAGTGGTGAGATTATGCAAACCATCAGACAAGCTAGGATAGAAATGAATTTACATAACTACATTTTTACATGTGATTATAATGTGTTACATGTTTCTAGTTGTCAAGTGTATTAGAAGCAATGGTTGAAGACACTTTGGGACATTGTTTGGAACTTTGAGTTCATTAGAATGAATTTTACAGTGGTGTGAAAGCCTATTCATTACAAGGCGAAACATAAACTCAAGTAACTATGGTAAGTTGTAAAGCACTGACAAGGTTTTTGAGAAAAGGGAAGGAAGCAGCGACGGTGCAGTTGAATACCACAATCACACTTCAGTCTGCAGAAGCTGTGCACCCAAAAATTCAGGAGTTGATGCAAAAATACTTTGAGGTTTTTAAGATCCCTAAACAAATTCCACCTACAAGGAAACAATTCATATCACATAATAGAGTTGCTCCCCAACACTGCTACAATCAATTTGAGACCATACATATACCCCCATTTTCAAAAGGGTGAAATTGAGGAAAATCATTTAGGAACTATTAGACAATGGAGTTATCAAACCAAGTGTAAGCCCTTTTTCCTCTCCTGTTTTACTTGTTAAAATGAAAGATGGAAGTTGGAGAATGTGTGTTGACTACAGT
Source organism: Rosa persica (assembly GCA_025331145.1). Lineage (NCBI taxonomy): Eukaryota > Viridiplantae > Streptophyta > Magnoliopsida > Rosales > Rosaceae > Rosa > Rosa persica. The sequence goes on from WFKR01000006.1 coordinate 54,405, forward strand.
CTACATGTCCTTAAATGCTACAACTGTAAAGGATAAATATCCTATTTCAATGGTGGATGAACTATCTTCACCAAATTAGATTTGAGGTCTGGTTATCATCAAATAAGAATGGATGAGAGAGACATCAGCAAAATTGCTTTCAGAACTTACTCTAGACATTATGAGTTTTTAGTGATGCATTTTGAGCTCGTATACGCACCCTTCACTTTCCAATTTGTGATGAATGAAGTACTCAGCGACTTCCTATCTTAGAAAGTTTGCATTAGTCTTTTTGGATGACATTTTGATCTTCATTTTCTCTATGAAAGAACATTTACATCACTTAGAGCTAGTGTTTGAAATATTGTAGCAGCACTCATTAAAAATTAAAGAAAGAAAGTATAGCTTTGGTGTTGCTCAGGTAGAATATTTGGGTCATGTTGTTAGTGCAAATGGGATTATTTTTGACCCTACAAAATCATATGCATCAAACAATGGCCTAATTAAGCCAAAAGCTCTTAAAGAACTGAGAGGGCTTTTGTGATTAGCTGGATGTTACATAAAATATGTCAAAGGGTTTGGAATCATAGCCAAACCATAAACTGACATGCTTAAAAAAGATGGTTTTCAGTTAAGTGATAAGGTTGTGGCAGCCTTTGAAGAGTTGAAAGCAGCCCTTACCACCACACTTATGCTAGCCATCCCTGATTTTTCAAAGGAATTTGTTACAGAGTGTGATGCTTCAAACAAAGGGATTGGGGCAATCTTAGCTCAGGAAGGACACCCCATTGCATTTATGAGTAAAGCACTTGTACATAGGCATTTGCCATTATCAGTGTATGATCAACAAGGAAATGTTAATTGTGGTTGCTGCAATTCAACATTGGAGACCTTACCTTTTGGGACATCATTTCAAGATTTTTACAAATCATAGAATAATTGTACACCTTTTGAGTCAGAGAATTACCACACCTGCATATAAGAAGTGGTTATTGAAGTTAATGGGATATGACTATACCATCCACTATAAAGCTAGAAAAAATAATGCAGCCCCTGATGCGTTATCCAGAACAGCCATAATCACTTGTAGCTCTCGACCAGTGCACAACTATGTCACTGAAATACACCAAGCCTGTCTCAAAGATGTGGAAGCTCAAGAAATAATGCAGACCCTTCATTAGGGCCCAAATGGTAAGCCAAATTACTCCATCATCAATTCACAGTTTTTTCACCCAAAAGAAAGAAAAAAATTGTTCCATATGGTAATTAGAGGAAAGCTATAGTTGAATTTTATGAAGGGTTAATTGGGGGGCAGGCTGGTATGTCTAGAACCTATAAGAGAGCCCACAAGAACTTTGATTGGTCTAGCATGCAGAAAGTGAGCCAAGACAGGCTTTTGCCAAGCCATAAAATCAAAGGTATCCTCTTGCTCCATGCTCTGTTCCTGCCTCTCCAAAGAACTGCCCTTCCCCCTATCAAGAAGTTTGTAGTTGATTGTGAAATTTTCCAGAAGAACCACTATGAGACAATAAGACCCCCAAGTTTGTTACAACCTCTCTCTATTTCTGAAAAAGCTTGGAGTAACATATCTATGAATTTCATTGATGCTTTGCCTAGGCTAAAAGGTAAATATGTAATCTGCATAGTGATTGATAAATTAACCAAGCATGCACACTTCATTCCACTCTCACACCCTTATTCTACTGTTCTTTGGCTAAGGTGTATGTGCAAGAGATATTTAGATTGCATGGCATGCTTGAGAATATAATATCTGATAGGGATCTGGTATTCTTGAGCTTATTTGGTAGGCTTTCTTCAAGTTGCAGGGTACTAATTAAGCTCATTAAATCATCGATCAGCTTATCACCCTAAATCAGATGGTCAAATTGAAAATCTGAATAGGACTCTAGAGCAATACCTGAGGTATGTAGTAGGTTAGAAACCTCAAACATGGGTGCAGGCAGACACTACCTTGGGCAAAATGGTGGTACAACACAACCTACCATTCTGCCATTCAAATGAAACTATTTGAGGCACTTTATGGATATGCACCACATGCTGTCAACCCTTCTTTACTTGGTTCAACAGTTATAGCTCAAGTTGATCAAAAATTCAAAAGCAGGGATGAACTTTTTTCGTGCTCAAAGAACCTGATGAGAGCTCAATCAAGAATGAAGGCATTCCATGAAAAGAAGCATACTAAGAGGACTTTTGAGGTAGGAGATATGGTTTGCTCAAGTTACAGCCCTATAAGCAACATTTTATGTAGGCCTCATCATGGGCCGGGGTTAGGACCAGCCCTACCCTAAATTTTAGGGCCTAAGGTAGGGCCGCACCGGGCTTTGACTGAGTCAACAAAGTTTAGGGTCGGGTCGGACCGGGCCGAGGCTTCAATACGTAAACCCTCCCTTAAGGCCCATTCCGCACAGGTCAAAAGGGTCAGGCCGGGCTTTACTTAAAATAAACTCAATCTAGAAAGAAAGAAAAAAATCTTTAATATATGCAATTAAATAGAAATCCCTTAAAACTAAAGACACTTGTCTGAAGTCTAATGATGTCAATTACATTATGTGAAACTGAAACTTTCAATTACTTCTTCAAAAACAACGAGAAGAACAAAGACATGAATGGCAGTCTGATGATATCAATTACTTCTTTAAAAACAAAAAATTACAAAATAAATCATTCTTGTGGAGTTAAAAATTCCTGCAATTATGTCAATCATTCTTGTCATTGTACCACCTGGAAATTCTTCCTGATTACGAATGTTTATACCACCAGCACCTGTAAATGAAGAAATATGTGAATCAAATTAGAAAGTGAATCCAACCTAATTGTTAATCTAATCTGTCTCCTTCTAGTTGGTCACAATTTTTTCTAAGTTGAAAAGATATTTGAAGGTGCACTTGCGACTGATTAATTAAACTCCAACTTTGCAATCTTCTATATCATCTCAGATTCAAAGTAGTTTAGTGCAGACGTGCAGTCATATATAGCAAGTTGATACATAAACAAATGAGGTCCCACCAACATTAAGATTAAGCAAAGTTGTTCCTATTCCAATTAAGCTTTGGTTAGGAAAAAACTAATGTTTATTTGGGTTGCTGGGATTCTGAAACTGGACTAAAGGTCTCCAATTTCAAAGTTTCCAGAAATCAGAGATACATAAAATTGAGAAACAAAAAGAAGAAAAAACTCAATCAAAACGCATTCAACTTCTTGTAATCAGTATTATCAATCAAAATCTTGGTGTACCTTTTCCAAAACAAACGCAAACTGATTGTCCTCTTCTCTTTTCTACTCCAGTACTTGAACTTCTACAAAATCTGCAAATCACAGAAAACCAGTTTACTGTATACTAACCAGTTTATACCATTTGAATCATAAACAAAGTAAAGACACAAAGATATGAATAATTGAATCCAAAAAATTGATTTCTCATCTTGATTAGCCAGTGGAAAAGTGTCTTCTTCATCAGGCGAGACCATCTCCTCAAGCTGGAGGCGGAGGGGGCATCGATGCTAGAGAAGGAAGGTGGCATCGAAGTTGGAGAACTGGAGAGTGGCGGCTTGGTCGTCTTCGACGTGGCTAAGGCTGCTATGATTAAGAGTATAGGATATTAGGTCGAAGTTTGATGACCTAGACGGCTAGGTAAGGACCTTTAGTCTTGGACTTGGACTGATCACTGGTCTGGGCAAAAATGGGCCATTGGGCCTCAACTTAATCGGATTTATCGAGGACATACCCATTTTCTAACGCTGTGTTTGGGGGGGGGGGGCTTTTCTGCTCCCCCGCTTGTAAGCAGATGACCCAGAAGTGTTTGGTAACAGAGCTTCTGATCAGCTTCTTGAAGAAGCGACTGCGGCTTCCATCGAAAAGTAGAAGCAGCCTTAACCCAGCTTTGAGAAGCCAGAAGCCCGACGATCACTGTGGCGTTGGTGACTGTAGATTAATGAAATTTCCATAATACCAGTCTCTATCCTCGTTTGGGTGAAGCAAATAACTATTGCCATGAAACCCTTCTCAATATCAATCTCTTTCCTTCACCACAGATGCCGCTTCGATCTCTGTCCCTCTAAGGCCGCCTCACATAGCCTCTCATCATGATTTCGGGTTGAGATTGAAGCCTCAATCAAGCAAGGCTGCTTGGCAATTTGATTCAAGTTCCTTTTTAATCTATTTCGATTTCAAATTTCTGTGATTTTGATGAATATTCTGGGTCAATTTTGTTCTGGGTTTTGAATACAAGTGGTAGAGATTGTGATTTATCGCATATATACATATATGTACTGGGTTGATGAAATTTGTGTCAATTGAAATTGACGGGAAGTATATTTAGAACTATATGTTTGTAAAATTGTAAACTAAGGATTAGCTAGCTTGATTTCAGAAGCAAAGGTGAACATTTGAGAGTTTGATCAGATTTGTAGAAAGGTAAAAAGGAAGAAAGTTTCTGAAGTGGAGGGCTTTGTTTTGGTTTCTTGACATTTGACACGACTGCTTTGTAAGTTGATATTTCCTAGAATTGCTAAATATTTTCTTTTAGTGAGCTGTATGAGTGTGGATTGCGGAACTTTTTGACATATTGGAAAGATATATTTTGTGTCATATTGTGAGTTTGTTGTTAGCCCACTCATTTCTAATTGGTTGATTGAAGATCTATCTGAAACCTAAACTTTGGAGGCATTTAGTTTGCTTCTCATGTTTTGTGGACTTGCTTGTGCTGCTCATGCTCTGTAGAACCAGTGATTTTGTTCATAGACCATATTTTCTGCGTAATGAAAAGTTGATATCCAGAGAGTTATTGCATTTGTTTGTATGCTTTCTGTAGGCTTATTTTACTGGTACTTTGATGTTGTCTCAGCATATTGTTTAGTCTGTGATATCAGATTTGAGCTCTAATGTGTACTGCTATTCCCTCAATGGCCCTAGCACTCCACTTCCACCTATTTATTCATATTAGTATATCTTCATCACCAACCTCTTTGTTAAACCGTGTGGACCTCTTTCGGTCAGACATAATTGAACTCCACAAGCAATTGCATATTGTACCAAGGAATAGTTTACTATATTTTCTAACACATTATTGCATCAAAAAAAAAAAAACTTTAACTAAATGCAGCAACCAAACTACAACAGCATAAATACTGTACATTTCGGCTGGATATTTGAAGTTGGTGCATGAAAGTTTCAATAGACATCTTAAAGATCTATTCAAAATTAAAATCTCATAAAAAGGAGTTTTTAGAGTAAGTTGTTTTTAGATCAAATTTTATGATGCTTTGAATGAAGTTTTGTTAAAATTTGATATTTCTTTATTTGACAGGAAAATATTATATTGTAGATTCCGGATACCCTCAAATGAATGGTTTTTGGGACCTTACAAAGGTCCAAGACAACATTTTCAAGAATACCGTAGGCAAGAAACAAGAAATGAAAAAGTGGTATTTAACCAAACACACTCTTCTCTTAGAAGCGTTATAGAGTGCACATTTGGAGTTTGGAAAAAAAAAAAAGTGGAAGATTTTAAGGGACATGCAAGGTTATTCATTTAATAAGCAAGTGAAGATTATCATTGTCACCATGACACTTCATAATTATATACGGAGACATGCACATGGTGATAGACATTTTGTCCGCAGTGAAGAAAGAGAAGGTTATGGGTCAAGTGATGGGATAGAAATGGATGATGATGTAGAAGAAGAATATCATGATCATGAATGCGCGTTATAATGTGAACATTTGAATTTGTTATGATATTTTTTGTGGTTACTTGATGCGAACCAGAAACCAATTTGTTATTAATGTTGCTAATATATTTGTATAAGTTATTTTTAAAATTGTCTAATATTAATCATATGGTCACAATGATTTATAAAAATTGAAAGTTAATAAAAATTAATAAGGACATAATAAATATTAAAAATAATAACAAGAGCATTTGAAGAACATTGTATTACCAAACAATTAAAGCAAAATAATCTCTCATGTCTAATTTGGTCATTCTACAAACAAAAAGCACAAGTCAGTTTGATTTACCAAACATTTTGTTACTGCTTCTGCCACTAGCAGCTCTTATAAAAAGTCAGTTTACCAAACACTAAGCAGCTTTGCTTTTCAGCAGCTGATTCTCAGAAATAAGCAGAAGTCAGCTTTTCTGAAAATCTCAGCCATATCAAACATAGCCTAAAACAAATGCAGATGTCTTATTTTCATTTCTATGTAATTGAAAATAATAAGAATAAATATAAATTTTAGGGCCGGTAGAGTCAGACTTGGCCCTAACTGGCTCAATCGGGCCGGGCCATAGGGTAGGCCGGGCTTCATTTTCATGACCCTTACCCTACCCTATTTGAGAAATGGTCGGGCCGGGCTGAGCGGACTTAAGGCCCAAGGGTCATATGATGAGGCCTAATTTTATGCATCAAAGTGCTTTTGAAAACTATCTGCAAAATATTATGGCCCTTTTAAAGTGGTTGCAAGGGGTTCAGTAGCTTATAAACTTAGGTTAACACCCACTGCAAAAATTCATAATGTGTTCCATGTATAAGAAGAAAGTTGGTGATCAGGTGTCTGCCATGCCCAGCTTCCCCCCATCAGTGATCCAACCAACCCCAAATGGACCTTCAGCTGTGTTGCAAAGAAGGTTGGTAAAGAAACATGAAGCTGCAGCCACTTAATGGCTAGTTCACTGGTTTGGTACATCACCTGAGTATGCTAAAGATATAATGCACAAGTATCTAGATTTTGACTCAGAAAATGCAACTTGAGGACAAGTTGCATGTGCATGAGGAAGTGATGTTATGATTCGCGATATGGTTGTCCTAGAAAGTCAGGAATGGTTTCGCACAAGTTTCATACGCACCGTTTCATTTTATCGGCTAGGTTTTGTTTATGTCGTGCACATGCATTGCACGTGTAAGCTTCTTGTTAGGTTACTAGTTATTAAAACATTAGAGTTTATTTAATATAACTCTTGATGGTTGACAAGTGTCACAATCCTGCTACTCCTTGAGTGAGTTCATTAGGTTTCCCATGTAATTCAACAGCCATCTATCTATGGAATTTGCTATTTCACCTTTTTTTCCGTAGATTTCATTTCTCCGTTATGATTTAGGCTCATATCATATTCCTTCCGACTTTCGATATTCACATGCAAGAGGGAAGTTTGTAAATTTGAAGCCAAACTCTTAACTGTGTTGCGAGGAACCAAAGAAAACTCCAAGCCATTGGGATAAGGCTCATTGAGCAAAAGGCCATTTCCTTAACTTTAGCCCCAGCACCATAATAGTCGAATCGTATTAAGAATAGCCGGCACACGATATGTGATCATCACACCCCTAAGGCCCCATATACAACTCATCGCTCCCATGAATGCCAAAGCTTTGAAACCCGGGCGTAGAAGTGCACGGCAAAACCATAAAGAAACCTTCTGAGGAAGAAAAATCCTCCGCCAGAGATATGTCCACCACGTCTGAGTCCACCATAGCAAGTTTAGAAGCCAAACTAGTAGCCATCACATCAATGAAAGACCGCTCTGTATAGGGTTGCTAACACAGACCGAAACCCTGACAGAGCAAGAGAGCAAAGATGTATTCGGTATTCCTCTCCTTAAATAATAAATAAATAAATGACATTTGTCTTTTTTTTTTTTCTTTTTTTTTTCAGAATGAAAAATTCTTAGGTAAGGGTTTTCCCACCACGTGGCTTTAGAGTCAACCAATCAGAAGAAATGAAATTTTCTCTCTTTTTCAAAACTGCCCATACTTTCTAAAGTGCAATACCCAAAACACCCCTCCCGCTGGACACTGATTTGTCCGCCCCACGCAAGATTCTCTCTTTGAGAATAATGACATTTGTCACTTGGACTCACTTCTTATCTACTCGGCTTAACGGCCTCTAACCATCCACTAACCATGTTAAACGCTAAAATAAATTTTAACATTTATTCCAAAAACAATATTGGCGTATACCAAAAATCGATAAAAGACCAAAACATCCCTTCTTCTCCATTTGGAATTAGAAGAGCAATGCATGGAGTGTTTTGGATGGTATTCTCTCCTTAACTAAAGAACTGCTGCATCCACCAACACAAGCAGTAAGAAATTTAAACAAAAGAACACCCAACCACAATCAACACACATATACAACCTTTTTTAATATATATTCTTTGAATAAATATAATATTTTATAAACCGAGCACAGATGCAATTTACAGTGGTGCAGTCAAAGTAATCCAACAATTGAATTTTAACTAAAAACAATATAGAAAATGACATAGATACATGCAGTACAGATTTAAGAAGTATAATCCCTTTCACCAAAAAATAAGTGCAATCCCTTCCACCAGAAAAGGAAGTACAACCCCAGTTAACAGTTTGATCCAACTAGAAATCTTAAAGATTTTCCATGGGTGTGAAGGGGATAGTTTTGGGTTTGACAACCCAATACCCGATAAAAACAGAAACACATAATGAGATTACTGATAGCAAAACGGCAAAAACACTAGCAGCACTGACTGAACTACTTTGTTTCACCTTTGTTAGCATAGAGATTTTCATAGATATATCCAAGGGAACCCAGTCACAGCTAACGGAATAGTGTCCAGAGCCATGCCATGGTTTTCCATCAACAGGATACCAGAATGCAACTGACATCTTACTTGATCCGCCAATTGTGAATTGAGCATCCTGCACAAATCAAGTAATACTGACTTTAGACTTCTTAAAAAGTCTATATTTCTCCTGAAGTCATAAAAAGAGGCCCCTTACAAGATCATTCTTTGAGTCAAACTCCCCCATTAATGAACTCTTATTTATTTACTTATTTAAAAGAAAGAATATACAAGGTCAATATTTTACTTGCAATATGTATGGGACCAATCTTGAGAACACCCTCAAATTTGAAATTTGTGGCATTTCCAGCAACCATGCAATTTAACCAATGATCTTCTTTCTACAGCCGAATGCAACAATCACCTGTACAAAGATCAGCCAAATCCAAAACCGTTTGATTTTCCAAACGTGCAAAGAGATGCAGTTCAGTAGACAAAACTGGAATGAGAATGGACATAATCAAGTCGCTAAACAGTTTTCGATTAGGCTGATTTTTGCAGGAATGATTCTCGCAAATAATGAACAGTTCCGATGATTGCATGCTGGAAATTAAAGGGTCCACCAAGTTCAAATTTTTTAGGGACCTTCTCCAGAAAGGCTCTACACACTGATAAGCATGTGATATGGTATCAAAGGTCAATTATAGGATGAGCTGGGTGTAGCACAAATCAGTAATCAATCCAAAAAGACTGCCAGGACTTAAATGGTGAAAAGAGAAAGTACATAGAGTGGATAAGTCCACAGCCATGAGGCCCAAAAGAAAAAAGTAGCCAGTGACCAAAAACAAGACCGCAGCCTCACTGAACAACTAACATATGCATCATAATAAGAAACAAAACAGCCCATAAACCAAACAAATAGCGCACTTGATCCCCAAAGCTCATCCACTGCAACCCCTCGTAAACCTCAAAATTATTCTGTTTCGCTCCATCCATAAAACCCAAAACACTGCCAGCAACAAACAGCCCCACAGGATTTTGTCTTTCCCTTTCTTCCAAAGCCATGAAGCGAGTGCTCAACAGCTCATTGCAACCTTTTGGAAAAAACCGAACAAATGCCAATCTCCCTAAACACCTTACATCCCAACTTCAAAGAAAGACGGCAATGGAGTAAGACATGGTTTGAATTTTTTCTTTGCAAAAATGCACCAGTTAGGAGAAAAACACATGGAACGCCTCCTTTGGAAAAGATCACAAGTGTTAACCCTCCCAATAGCCACCAACCATACAAGAAATTTCACTTTAGGACGGTCAACGATTTCCAAAATATGAGAGAGGAAAGAAATGAGGTAGGTTATCCCTGTTACATAAAAAGAAACAATAACATTTGCGAGAATCATCCCTAGACTATCAAGACTGGTTGCTGCACAAGAGCCAAAGATAAACTATTCCAACTTGTTTTTTCCTTCATCGATGAATAGAAGCGAGGCTCTTCCAAATTCCTATAACGACCAACCAGCTAAGCCACTCCAAGTCGTCAAGATTTCTCTTAAAGCTGAAATTCCAATTGTAAGGATACAAGAAGACATCAACGAATCTTGATACTCTCTTGTTGCTTGCTAGGGAGAGGATAAAATATAGGACATAACACTCGCAATGGATCTTCCTTTACCCAATTATCCTCCCTAAACAAACTTACAGCATTGCCCACAACAAACTTACAGCATGGTAAAAAAGAGGAGAAGCCAGAGAGATATATTTCCAATGGCTGTTAAGTTTGTTGACATTGACTAAATATATAAACAACAGGCATGCTTCAAATTCGCACAGTTTGTGCAAGTACAAAAGCAAGGTCCCAAATGATTTACACATCATGTTCATCACATGATTAAAGCAATCTTGTCTAAGGGAAATATTTTTCAATTGGCAACCACCTAGATAGTGTTAGTCATAATCATCTTGGTTCAATAAGAAACCACAACAGTCCAATTCGCAAGAAACTTGAACAACATACAATACAAAATCCACAGCACAGGGGGAAAACAATCATCTTTGAGATCCCATTAAACATAAATAAAAAATCAAATTTGGTAGCTCAAAATTTGGAGGCTGACCTGTTGGAGGCGATCCATAGTTCTCAAAGGCCTAGAGAATTCAAAATAGTATGTACCCTTTTGACCACCTGATGCATAAGGACTATCTTCTTCCACAAAACCTGTCATAGTAACAATAAAAGATGTAAAATTGAGGGCAAAAGACAGCTTTTGGGGGACGGAGAGATGAGTATATATTTTTATAATGTACGTTCAAGTCATAAATACAGGGCCCTTTACAATGGTGACCCTGAAACATACGCCAATAATTTTAAGCCAAAAAAGAGCTTATCTGAAGTTGACACGGATTATCCAACTATATCTCAAGGTTGGAAAATAATATATGAACACCAGAGTAACGAAACGATATCTCTATGATTGATAACTAAATCTCTATGATTTAACTACCTGAGTGAACATTCAAGCTACTGTGCCACCAAGCGCCTTTCCAATCATTTTGTGCACTAGAATCATTTGCTGACAATGGAAACAGACAACCTTAATTCAAACCCCAAAAATTATGAACAAAAAAAAAAGAACGCAAAATATACATTGGAGGAGTTTTTTTTTCTTTTTCTGAGTAAGGTCTGAAACAGTACTATTTGCAGTTGGTAAGTTTTCTAAAGAAGATAAGATGGGAAATGTTATTAAATTATATCATGTGCAGTTAGGAGCTTCTGTAACGGAAATAAAGTATAACTGAAATCATATAGTACATGAGACAATAGTCAGCTAGATGAAACAGAGATATTGTTGAGAAAGAGCATTATCAAAAGAGAGGACACTTTAACACAGAACTATCTTGGAGGATCATGAAATTTGACATTGGAGTATTACAGAATAAGTTTAATGCTGCCGTTATGAATTGCAATCTCTTTGCAGTCACTATCTTCAGTGCTTGTTGTACTTCATTTATATTTTCTTATATTCTAAAGCTAGTCCCTTTTTCTAATATACAGACATGCCTTATTCTGCCTTTCATAGAAAAGTTCCAGTAGGATAAATAGTCGTAGGAATACCTGAAGAGCTAATTCCATCTAGGTATCTACAGTGTGGGTTCCAACCATAAAGATCAAACAAATGACCAAACCTGCTAAAAAGAAATAGTAAGCAAAGACAATAAAATGACAGCATACAAATTAAATCAGAGTCCATTTGGCAAACATGTGGATCATTAATATAAAACTCAATATATGGGATCGCACTGCTGCACCTGTCACCTCCATTTCCATCCCTGTTGTCCATTGGGTTGCCACCATAGAGACGTCCAGGAATTGCATTTCCAATAGAGAAATGCATGATGTCAACTTCATGAGATTTGCAAGTCTTGTTTGTGCAAGAGTCAACTCCTTCCTTACAGCCGCCCATCTAGCAATACAAAATCCCTTTTGGTTTGAAGCTCCCAGTATATGAAGGAAAAGCCAACTTAAAACAAAATATTTTGTACAGGTTTATAGAAAAATGAAAAGAATAAATACATAGTTCTATAGGCCAGTGAAGAAACTTACATTATGATAAGTTGCAGCTTCACCAATTTGAAACATGAGGGCAACAGATGGGCATTTGGTATTCTCACTACGTAAGAAAATCAAACGTAAAATTAATTAATTAATTTTTTTTTTTTAAATTCAACAAGGCCATTCATGTTAAGTATTAAGGCATGACATTCACTGGTAATGCAATTTAAGCGCTGAGGTATGGAATAGCTTATATGAATTCATTCATCTAAGCAACCATAAAAACCGTACACATGTCATAGAATAATGATACGAATGACGAGCTAATGAAACAAAAAGTGTAGCAAAACCTCCATAAAGGACAGTATCTAATCGCAATTCAGTTACCACTAAACGTTAGTAGAATAAAATCAAACAAAGAAAAAATTAGTTAGTTCAACCAAAAAAATGAGATTAGGAAACACACCCTTTTGAGTAGGCGTAATCCCCATCAACTTGAACCATAAAGAAGACATCACGGCCATCATGCAAAGCCTGTATTAAACCAACATACACTAACTACGTCAAAATACAACCAAAAAGAGAAACAAGAAAACAAAGTCCAAGGTTTGGTTTAAATCGAAGAGTACCTTGACGGTCATCTTTCCACCTGTGTATTCGGTTTCAGCATCTGGGTCAAGAGCAGGGAGAAGAGAGAACTCGGACCCATCGGTGTCCTTCCAATCGTCGGCGTGACCATCGAGGGTGATAAGGCCGGGCCCGAACTGGGCCTGGATTCGGATGTCTGAGTCGGACTCGCAGCTCCATTCACCCGACTCTTCGTGCGAGTTGATCCGTTGTAGCAGAGGCACACAAAATACTAACAGCAGTAGCCATGGTCGAAGCATTGTAGCGGACAATCGACTCTGGGGCTTCAGTTTGATACTTCTGCATCCCGTGAAGATTAGTATTCGAGCTTGACTGATAATACGATTTTTCTAATGACGACTTTACATTATTAATTTATTTTTGGATTTGATTTTGTTTTCGCATCCGAGTCAGTTGCGGTCATACTACTTTTCTTCTTATTCTGATAAAAAAACAATACTACTTTTCTTCTCCAAAATAAAAAATTCCTTTAAAAAAACAATAACAAAAAAAAATATATATATATATAAATTTAACGGCCAGTTGCGATAATCTAATATAATTAGAGACTAAGAAACAAGAGATTTTGATTTATTTTAAATATTATAACAATCTCGTAGATAATATGAGGTTATTAAGTATTCAGATCAAGAAACAAATGTTTTCATCTCATTATAACATTACCCACAATAAACGTGAGAGTATGAGATTGGAAAGAAACTTAAACTAACCTCCCTAGTAAAATGCTCTCTCCTAGGATTTCTCGGCGGCGGCAGCAATTTGATTCCTTTGACTCGAACGGGTGGCTACCCTCCCTCTCTGGTCTCTGATGAAGGTGGTCTCAATGCTGTTGTGCGTTGGATCCTTTTGGCATTGGGAGGTCTCGACTTCCTTCTTCTTGTTTTTGGCGCTCGGTGCTCCTCTGAGTCTCCGGCGATGGGTTATGGTGGCCTTCCTCCGGCTTAGAGTGTTGTGGGTCGAGATCTAGCATGGTTTATGGAGTGCTCTGGTGGTTGGGCTGTGGGGGAATCGACTTGCTTCCCTCTTGTGTCCGCCGGCGTTAGATCTGGAGTTTTTTTTATGTGTGGCGGTGGCACATACGGCGGCCAGGTGATGATGGGAGTATAATCGTCGGGAGGGGGGACGTCGGTTCTAATGCATATTACTCTTATGGAGGGTTGCAGATATGCGGCTGCACGCATGATGGCTTAGGTGTGATTAGGGTCAAGGTCACTGGAAGCGGCATGTTTGCTCCCAGCAGCGGCGGTATTTTTCTGGGTGGTGACCACGGCAGTGGTAGGTATAACGGAGGTGAAGACAGGATGCACAGCCTTGTGAGCGTCTCTAGGGTTCCGGCAACGTCGGGAGGCACGGCCACTGATGGCAATAGGTTTGAAGTGGATCAAGGGTTGGCTCTGGATCATGGGCTTATTGGTGCTTGGGCTCGTACATTGGTTCAATATTGGTCTTTTGGGCCTTGAGCTTTTATTTTCATTTTTTACTTGTTCATTGAGCCCGGAGAAGCCCCCTCTGCGTAGGGTTATTCTTTGGGAACATGAATAAAATTAGGGAGGGGTCTTGGCTGTGTTCGGAGTATTCCCTAGTAGTGTTAAGGTTACTTGAATCATTGGAGCTTAATCCTAGGGTTACATTATGTTTGAGTAGTCTAGGGCTTGCTTTAGACCATTCATTCATGACTATATTCTGTCGTTGCCCGGAGTCCGGGTGAGTCATATTGTAATGTTTCATACTTTACTATAATGGACTGACACCCCACGCGTTCAAAAAAAAAAATCTCATTATAATATTCAAAGATAGAATTTATGATTTTAATTCATCAAATCGAAATAATATTATAAGATGAACAAATTGAATCCATTTGGTCAATTTAGAAAAATACATACTTAGATAACAAAAAACTACCAACCTCTTGCGTATTATAATTTGGTGATTGGTACCCAACGGAATCAATATGAGATGCTCTCAAACTTTTCGATTCAGAGAACATATGCTGATATTATAGCCCATATATGTTGTGGTATTAATAATCTTGATTAATGACTTAAAGCGTGCAGACATGGTGAAATAAGAACAAACAGTAGCCTTGCCACTTTAATTGCCTGCAAATTAGTAGCATCGATGAGAATAAACAATAATCCTGCCCATAAGATTATATGTTGATTGATCAGCAATATGCCATTTAATAGAAGAAATTTATGTGCATATTAATTGAAAAATCTAAAAAGAATATCGAAATCTATAATATGCAGCATGTATGCATATGGACCGATAAACAAAACGTATATATATGAAGTTTTTCTATTAGGACCTCCATATTTGCTCATTTAATCTCTCATCTCTTTACATATTTGCGTTTTAAAAAGTAAAATTTGCTAAATAAATCTCTTTCAAATACCTAGTTTAACCTTATTCATAAAATAAAATTTTTGGGAGCATTAAAGATGAGTTAGTGCTCCTATAATTATTTATTTATCACAAAATAAACTTGACAATGTTAAAAAAAAATCTGAGATAATTATTGAAAAAAGATAGTGTAACTAATTAACATAAATTTATCAAGGGTTTTTCAAGCCTACTATTTCATGCTTAATTATGGATTTTCAACGTTTAGTTTTTATGGTTGCATGCTGGAATTTAGATAGGTTGCAATATGAAATTTGTTCATGCTCTGTTATTTTATTATTTATTTTTGTCATATATGTCGCTTCACAAACTTATTTGGTCAGTTTACATGAGGACTCTTTATCCCCGTTTCATGATCCTCAAGAGAAAGACCTTTCTATCATAGTTTTATTTTTATATAACTAGCCAAGTAATTTTGAATGCATTTTCTCTTAATTTTTTCTTTTTTAAAAGCTTTTATAAATAAAGAAAATGAGAAATATGAAATGAGAACTAAAATGGAAATAAATAATTAAAGTATTGTAAATGTGTTTCCATTATTATAAATCTTTGCAAAGAAAAAAATATATTTTCCTTATTAGTTTGTTGTCTTTAATATTTTTTTGTATAAGGATACATATGCTATTGAATAATTAAAAATTAAGGGAGGCCTAGTGAGTAGATTAAAAGGTCCCAATAGAAACTTTTATATATATGTTGCCAGAGATATAACAGAGCATTGATTACTAAATTGGGATTGCATACAATTGAATGGCAAAATCATGGCTGCTTAAAGGTGCGGCATGTGGAAGCTAAATCAGATGAAACTAAGTGCTATTGGACAATGGCAACATTGTGAGAAAACAGATAAAATTAATACATATTCATTTTTTTTTATGAAAAGAGGTCAACCCCTTATATATATTCAGCAAGCAGTACAAAAACGAAACACGCCTCTGGGGTTGACAGAAAGAATCGTTCCTTAAGGAACCCTAAAACCTATTCTGAAACAAGAATAAGACTCAGGAAACCCCCAGTACACACACCTTTTAGGAAATCCACGCACCATTATTCCAAACAAAAACCTAGAGACTCTGAAGCTAATAAAGTAAAATGATCCTCAGAGCCACTGGTCTTTGCGACCTAACAAAAATTTAAACAGTACTCTAGGCCATAGAGACCCAAACCGCCTTCAAGGCCCAAGCTCCATTGAGCCCAGACCCACCAAGAGCCACTACAGTAAACCTTAGAAGCCCAGCAACCATCTTCCCTGCCACCGTCATTGGCTAGCCACCGCCTTTACTGCCGGAAGTAGAAGAGACACACCAGCACATATCACCGCCCCCATGCCACCGTTGCCACCACCAGAGTCGAGGTTAACGCCATCCTGGGCAAAGAAACGCCGCGGCGCACCCTGCCACATGCACAACTGCTCTGCTGATGTGACCAGCCTAATCAGACCTGCATTCCGGTCCCAAGCCAAACCATCGTAGAACAAATCCATCCCACCGGCAAGCCTCCCCGAATCCCAACAATCCAAATATGAGGAAACACGATCTCCACCATCGATCGTACACCCAGAATACACCAGTGTAGAACCACCGGCAATACCACCTATACCGTCGTCGTTTAAAGCCATAGACAGACAATAAGCTAGTGGTATGTACGTATAATCCTACTCATTATACACTTAAATACGTAGAGGTAGCGAAAACCCTCCTTTGGCACTACTCTAGAGGCGCTAGAAATACATAAAGTGCACACCGGTGCTTAGCTTCCTATATACAAGGAATTTATTATAATTAGACAAAATAAAAATACAGGGATGGGCCTAGGACAAACATCTCAGCCCACCATAGAAGCCCAAAGAGGACAACCCCAGGAAAAGAGGTTTCAACTTAGGCCCAGCAAAGTTTGGCTTGGCCCAAGCCCAAACTTCATCTTCCTCACCGACTTCTCCCTTGGTCCATTACAAAGTTAAAAGGAAAGAAGAACACTTGCATAATTTCTTCTTTTCTTTCATCTTTCTTCATCTCTTGATTTACTTGGTGAAAATCCTTAGAGGCCATATACTTTTGTGGCTTTACTTATTACATCAAGGAGAAGATCACAAACACAAAGATAGCCATCATGTTTTACATGATATTCATCTCAAAGATTCATTTCAAAGATATCAACTAATCATTACACAGATATCCCTACACAAGCTTTTCATAACGCACATCATAATATTCATCACATTGATTTCAACAAATCATTACACAAACATTCCTACATAAGCTACCATATCTTAAATCACCAATTAAGATGGTCATACTAGACTCGTAGTCTCTCAACAAATGAAATTCTATTATCACAACTCAATATTCAATTCCACTATTTCCAACGATATTGAACTCAATACGTTCCATGCTACCCATATCACAACAATTGCACCAATACATATGCATTTCACGTAAATATATACACATACGTAGCCATTCACTCAGAAATACTAACTATAGTCATAGTTAACCAAATAAATCCAAGACAATATGGAAATCTTGCTCATAACAAATATCGTGAGATTTACTCACCTCGAAATTCCAACTGCGTCTTCGAATAGAACAAAACAGCCAAACCCAAAAAACCGTCCAAGAATACTTCGTCAAGTCCTAATCACATACGGTTCAACATAATAACGATTCACAAACGATTTAAGTCGGAACCCCTATTTTGAACTAAAATCCCCAAAGTGGCGCCAATTGAGGCAAAACCACATCCGAGACCTCCCATAGTCTCCGGAATACTTCCATGATCGTTGTATCCAAACCACAAGTCGATCAAATGCTCGAATCCTCACGGATCAAAAAAATCGACTAGTATGAAACTGTAAAAATCATAATAAATTCATACGAACTCCAAAATTTGCATATTATATATCGAAACTATCTCTTAAATGGCCGGAACGCATCCCGAACTCCGCCACAGGTGGTGGCACACCGCCGACGGCCAAAACTCAATATTTCACAAAACTCTCAACATCAAAGTTGTTCATCTAAGCATGCTTATCAATTTTTATAACTAGCTTGAAGTCAAAAACTAAGCATAAAGTGTCGAAAACTACCTCGCAAGCCGTTGATTACTGTTTAATCCGAGTTGAACCAATTTCCACGTAAATCAAACCAAACAACCACCATAGATCTATCCAGGAGGCTTCTACGAACTGAAAGGACGAAGCTTGAAGCCACGACATTGTCCGAACTGAGTTTTCAGATCGGGTCTGAATACCTCTATCTTTGCCACCTTGTAGCGCCGCCGTGGAGGAGAATCGTCATTAGAGGCCACCACAGGGAGGAGCAGAACAAGGAGGTGAACCAGTCTATCCAGGTTTCAAGGTCGGAGGTCGTTGGAGTTGGAAATGGCGGCAGGGTCAGGTCAGTCAAAATTCCTTGATTCTGAAGGTGCAGCCGAGAGAGAAGAGAGAGAGAAGGAATGCTATCCGGAAAAAGAAAATGAAAATATGAAAGATATTTTCGGAAATTCCTATTTATACTAAAACAGAAACGTTTTCCGAAAGCCATAACTTTCTCATACGAACTCCAATTTTCATGTTCCACATGTCCACGAACTCGTATCGACGTGCTCTACAACTTTCGTAAAGGAAGTTTTCGGAGAATCCCAATGAATAAACAGTCAACCTTTGTGAACCCCCTAAAACCATATTTTTGAATAATAATTGGTCTGAAACACTTTCGCTCCATGAGCCACGAAATCGTCCAATAACCACAATTTAGGTTCCGCAAAATCTTCAGAAAATAAATACGAATTTCCGGGGTATTACAGTTTGAGTCGCCGTCATTAGCATGCGCTCTTTCTTTTGGTGGTGGCGGTGACACTAAACGGCGGCTACACTGAATGGCGGCTGGACACCATGTTTTCTATCGAAGCATGGTAAGGATCACAAACTCTGTTTTGGATATTAATTTGGTTAAGAGTTGGATTATTAATTTTGTTGTGCATGTTGGGTGTTGAAATGGATGTTGGTGGTTGATTGCAGTGATGAATTGACTCCTAGTCTGGAAAAGAATAATGGTAAGGGTCTGGACATTTTGGGTATGTTTTGCCATGAACTGTTTATATTTATTGAAGTTGTGGTTTTATGGATTACATAAAATGAAATTGGATTTATATTGCTTGAGTGGTCATTGGTTCCTTGAGTTATGGTGGAAAACTTCGTATGACAATGAGACAAGTATGGTTTAGTTGAACATGTAGAGAGAAGTGGTTTTGTGAATTAAAATGATAAATTTGTTACCAATGTTGAAATGTAAAATAAGAATGGAATCGGTGGTTTGGTCATATGGTTGAGGAAAGTGAGAAATAAGAATGGACCTATTTTGACCGGTGAATCAATATGTTGAATATTGTTAAGGAGATTGAGTAATTACAATTGTTGATTGGAATTTGATAATGAGAATGATAGACTTTTTATGATTAAGTTAAACTAGTAAGGTTGATGAATCAAATTACAACTAAAATACTCAAATGTTACTATATCCCGGAATAACCATATAAAACAAAATCATTCGGGAATAGTAATTGCTATTTATTTGCTTAAGGTATAAATGCTAAGTAAAAGGGTCAAATAAGTTAACCTGAACTATACACAATGGATAGATGATAAATATGATCACCATATCCCGTATGAGTTTGTACTACATAAAACAGATTATTTGAAAATGGTTTTCCTTAACGGTTGACTAAGGGTAAATTAGTGACTTTTTTAAAGTGAATTATTTAATCAATTACTTATCAGATTTAGTTTTTGATAAAGGACTCGAGCGTGTGCATTCGGAATTGAATGAAGGATCATGTACTTACATGGTATTTGCCAAGCATAATTAGCTATAATGAGCCACGCTCACACTACTATCAGTGGCACCAACGACCACCAATGGTGTGACCTATGGAAACACTGTCAAGTAGGCCATCTATTGAGCCCTGGCTCACCCTCAGATCACCACTGACACGCCGCCACACGCTGCTCCAAGTTAGACAACAGAAGCTGGGAACTGAAGGATATCAGTCCCGCATCGAAAGCATGAAAGAAGTTAGCCTCTTTCCCACATATAAAAGATTCTCTCCTCTCTCCTCATTAATTACGTATCAACTACCTACCTACTGTTATGTTGTCCACATAAACACATCAACTAACTTAGGCATCGGAGAAGAGAAGACCGCCCAATGCGGTCTCCCTCTGACGCTTTATGCATTTTACTTGACAGCTAGCAGAAGTTTTCACAGCACCATAATCAACGTTCTGCCCGTACGATCAACGTTAATCGAGTGGGCTACCGCCACACAAAATATAGACATTAACATTGGCGCCGTTTATGGGAAGATCCTTGAACAAAAATGCCATCCTACCACAATAATCACCATGACTAACGGTAGCGGGGGGAAACACTGAAGAACAGGCCGACCAATCCGCCAGCCTCCATCCCACCAACCCAGAGGTTGACATCAATCCAACGGCTAACGTCAATCGCACGTTATTCGCCACACCAGTCAATCCCAGCTTGGAACCCCAAATACTACAAACCGAAACCACAGCAGAGACTCACCCAGGCAGTAGTCGCCGACCTCCAGGCCAAGACCTCGCCACTATGTATGAACTAGCCTTAGCGGACCTCTACAAAGCCAACAGGGAACGCGAACAAGAGCGCAAGGCAAAAAACTGAGGCCCAGAAACAGGTGGCCACGCTGATGTGTCGCGTGCGGGTTTTCTGGTGACCCACATACGTGCCAATGGTACCATGCCGACGCCGAGCCCTACTGGCCCTGACTCTAACCAGATGAGTCGCATTGCTGCTTAACGGTCGCCGGTTGATGGTGAACCAAGCGGTGAAGCTCCTAACAACCCTTGAAGATGTTGCCCCTTCACTATTATTTGTTTTTGCGTTGTTGCTGAGGCGCTTGTTTTTGTGTTATCACTAAGGTGCTTGTCTGACATGTTTGCCGAGTGTGATTGCTTTGAATGTTGATATGCCGCTAGAGTTTTGACGTGCTTTTGTTAATCAGGGAAACATTAAAGGAATTAAAATTGTTCAAGTGCACAGCGTAGCGAACTTAGTCCGCCGAATGTTTGTTGGCGTTGCCAGTTGACTTTTGAGTTGGACTTGATGACAATAGTTTGAATAATTTCTCGTTTCATTGATTGCAAACATATTAGTGTTTACAAAAGCGGGGTTGTACCCGTTGGGTAGCTTCCCTTAGCTAAATATTGAGCAAAAATTTAGCTAAGTCAAGGTGCTCTTGGGTAGCGGTATATCTATTTATAGTAATCCCGAAGGTGTTCTGTATTCCAAGGGTTAGTTGTTTTAACGCCATCCTTGTCCATTAAGTCTAAGGCGCCAGGGCTAACGACCTCTACTAGTTTGTATGGCCCCTCTAATATTGGGCAGAGTGTCGTTGGTGGTGGAATAACTTCTTTCATTACCCAATCCCCCAGTTAGAGGTTCCGAGCTTTGACCATGGCGTTATAGAAACGCGATACCTACTGCTTGTTTTATAAGTTATGCAAATAGGCCTTGTTGCGTTTTTCCTCAAGAAGGTCTTTGTCAAGGTTGACGCCTTTGCCATTGGTCTCAGAGCAATGGCCCTCGATCCTAGCGGTAGGTTGGGTGACTTCAATGGGCAGGACAGCCTCAGTTTTGAACATCATACAGAATGGTGTTTCACTAGTGGAGGAAGTTGGGGTAGTCCTGATCACCCACAGAACTTCCGACAGTTTTTCCGCCCACAAACCCTTAGCATGGTCGAGCTTCTTTTTTGGCAGTTTCTTGATTGTCTTGTTTGTTGCTTCGACTTGGCTGTTGGTTTGAGGGTGAGCGATAGATGCAAAACTTATCTTGGTGCCCAGGTTAGTGGTGAAAGATATGAGTCCATTATTGTTGAACTGTGTGCTGTTGTCTGTGATGATTGTGTGAGGGACGCCGTAGCTGTAGTAGATATTCTTCCAGAGGAAATGAATGACCTTGGCAGTAGTTATTGCCGTCAGCAGCTCTGCCTTTATCCACTTGTTATTGTAGTCAATGGCAATGATGATATATTTGAACTGGCGCTTAGCGGTTGGGAATTTGCCAATCAAATCCAGGCCCCACGTTGGCGTATTGTTGACACTTGTGGCAAGACCTGGACATTTTCCTGGCGTCATCGCCGAGTGTGGGCCAGAAGTAACCTTATCGCATTGTACGATTGGCCAGAGACCTGGTGCCGGAGTGGTTACCTCATTCTCTAGTGTGTATCATTGCAAGCACGACTTTTCCCTCCTCGGGGGTCAGACATCGGAGGTTGGGATGGGTAAACCCCTGGCGATAGAGTTTGCCATTCTGGATATTATAGTGGGTTGCTCTCCGCTTGAGTTGCCTTTCTCGACCCTGTCTAGTGGTAGTGTTCCATTGCGTTTATACTCGATTATCTCATCCATCCAGCTTGGGTTTACTTCAATGTTGAAGATTTTCGCCAGAGTTTTAGTGATGCTTGGCTTGTCAAGACATTCCACCCTTGTGTCTGATGGACTTTGGTGTGGTTGAGAGGCTGCCAATCTTGCAAGTGAATCAGCCTTGGCGTTTTTTTCTCTAGGGATCTGTGTCATGGTATGGAATTTGTTTCCTGATAAGTATTCTGACGTATCCCCAGTATGCCGCTAATTGTTTATCTTTGGCCTGGAAGGTATCGTTGACTTGATTGACGACTAGCTGGGAGTAGTTGAAAATGTTGACCTTGTCTGCACCTGAGTCGATGGCAAGGAATAAGCCTGCGATGAGTGCTTCGTATTCCGCCATATTGTTGGAGGCTGTGAATTTGAATTTCAACGCATATTCCACATTCAATCCCCCTGGTCCTGTCAAAATGACTCCGACGCCGCAAGCCTTGGCGCAGGCAGTGCCGTCCACATAGAGGTTCCAGTTTGATTGTTGCTGAGGTGCTGGCTCTTTGGCAGTTATCATTTCTGTGTTGGCCTCTTCTGCCCTTGTGTTTGGTTCATCCTGTTGCTCGGTGAGCTTATCTGCCACCGCCTGGCCCTTTTTGGCCGTTCGTGGCTTGTAGTCAATGTCGAACTCGGTGAGTTCGATGGCCCATTTGCTAAGGCGCCCAGAGTGTTCAGGGTTTTGCATGATTTGCTTCAGTGGTTGGTTTGTCAAGACATGAATTGTGTGGGCCTGGAAGTATTAGTGGAGGCGTCTAGCGAGTCGTTCCAAGGGTGGATATCTTGTCTCTGCTCCATTCATGCCTCTGCCGGCGTAGAACACTGGGAGTTCTTCCTGGGCCTCTCGTCGTACCATGGCACAGCTGACGGCCGATGTAGATACCGCTAGGTAGATGTAGAGTATCTCTCCCTGTACTGGGATGGAGAGGAGTGGTACCGCCGCTAAGTATTCCTTCAGGCTCTGGAATGCCGCTTCACAGTCTGCGGTCCAGTTGATTTCTTTCTTGTGTGTCGTCTTCATGACTTTAAAGAGTGGGAGACACCTATTGGTGAGTCCAGATATGAACCAAGAGAGAGCGATGAGTTTGCCCTGGAGGCTCTGTACATGCACCTTCCATTCTGGGGATTTTAAGTTCAGGATGGCATGTACCTTGTCAGGGTTAGCCTCTATGCCCCGCTCACTGACAATGTATCCTAAGAACTTGCTGGTTGTGACACGAAAGAAGCATTTCTTAGGGTTGAGGCCATTAGGATGGCAAATATGATGTGGAGGTTTGCAACGTGTCTGCTGGCCTTGATGCTTTTGACCAACATGTCATTCACGTAAACCTCTATTATTTTTCCAAGGTGTTCCTCGAATTTCAGTTTCCAGAAAATTTCCTCTCTCTCCCGTCATGATTTCTGGGCTCCTCTTTGTCCAATCATATCTTCCTCCATTTACCACCAATCGACTTGATTCCAAAAGCAATTTTGCTCGCCTTAAAGTCATTTAAAACTTCTCAGAAGACATCAAGGTGCAAAAACGAACTTTGGAAGACGCTACAAGGCCGAGAAGCCACACAGCTCGAGCTGGAAATCGCCCAAGTTACTCTTCCCTTCACCTGCCGATATTTCCCACATCCAGGCACCAAATGACTTGATTTCCAAAAGGGATTTTGCTCACCTTGAAGTTGGCTAGAACTTTCCAGAAGACATCAATGGGAAATAACCACCGTGGTAGCCGCTACAAGGCCGAAAAGCTGCACGGCCCGATCTAGAAATCGCCTTCCTTCTCCACCTTGGTTCTCACTCCTCTGGCCACCTTAGCTCGTGATTCTTGGGGTTTTTTCTAGCCCAGAGGATGTAGATACTCTCTTCAAAACGACTTGTAACGATTTGATCTGTGGAGATCGAATTTGGAAGATTTCAAAACTAAGGTTCTTCGGGTTTCAAACCTTTCAAGGTAAAATTCGATCTTTTGGCTTATAATATGACTTTGGTGTAGTTATGAAAGTTTAAATTGGAGTTAAGATTAAGAATTTTCGTGTTAGGTGTTTTGTCAAATTTTGACTATGGATGGGAGGATGGGACCGTCCGATGGACTTGTAGTTTTGGGATAATAATCGTATGACTGTTCCAGTGACTTTGTATGGTCACAGATGAAGATTTTACCGTTGGATCGTCTTTATTTTAGAATCCGACCGTTGGATTGTCGTTTAAGTTTATTTCGTGTTTCGTTTGCTAAACAAATACTGTACTTGATTAGGTACTTGACGGTTTGAATTGACGAGCGTTTGGATTATTGTGATTTTGATTGATAGAAGACGCAACTCGAATTAGAGGTGAGTAAATGGCACATGGTTCATTTACGAACCGAAATTTAGTGATTTATTTTGAATTGTGAATGTGTGGAAATTGTTTTAAGAAAATAAAGATTTGTTTGAAATAATATGAACTTGATCGACTACGGTTCATAGGGCTGCAGCTCACAAGTATCAAAATGAATTTAAGTATAAATTGAATTTTGTTTTAATGCATGTGAACTATAGTTGGTATTAGTAAGCATTCCTGCATGAATGTCTATGTATATATATTATTTATTTACGTGATGATATATATTTATTGATGGATTGTGTTACTATTATTGTTGGGATGTTTACTTTTCGAGAACTATATATTGAGAGAGGTGTTGAGTTTTATTGTTTGAGAAACAATAAATTGTTTTGATCTATGGAGATTAATAGGTCATGAGTATGACCATGGCATATTATCAGTGAATCACGCTCTTGTACCGGGCTGGTGGTTGCTAATAGCATTATAATCTTGAACCACACTCTCGCGCTGGGCTGGTGGTTGCGATCAGTTAGAGCTCTAGTCTGTCTGCCAAATGTTGAGTGGTCTCATGAGGGTAACGTTAATGTTACTTGAGACTCATAAGTATGAGTTTTAAAAGAGAGTCTTGAGAGTATTATTTCCTTTATGTTTCAGTATATTTTGGAGTTACTTTGTATGTTTTTATTGTTAACTTAAATGGTGCAATCTCTAAGTTTACTCATATGGGCTTTCAAAAGCTTATCGGGTTTTGTGTTGTTGCAATCCCGGTACACTATTCAAACGGTGTAGCGGATAATCCTACAGGTCAGGAGAACCAGGATGGTGATCGTGCGGTTTAGAATGATAATATTGATTGACAGTGTTATATTGTGAGGTTTATTATGCTCATTGAGCTTTACTGTTTTATTTGGTGAGAGTGTGTTGTAATAAGTAACTTAAAAATTTGGTTTATGTAATATTGAGTGGTGTGAGGCGTGATGTTTTCTAAGAAAAAAATTCAGAGCGTTATTGTATTTGTTATTATTCATGTTTCGGATTTGAATTTGTTATCCAAAATTCGGGACGTGGCATGAACAGTTCGTATACACTAAAAACCCAGATTCGACCATCTAGCAAATCTGTAAACCCCAACTCTCTGCCAAAACACCTAAACCCATCCCCAAAAATCACTCCACACTGGGTAATGGCAGAAATCAATTCAAACAGCAAGCATACAAATAGAGAAACAAGAACCAGAAAAATAGAGATGAGGCTTAGATTACCAACTTGAAACATGGGAACTCTTGTGCGCTCGGGGATGCTCGTTTTTCACCTCGAAGACTCTCCCTCGGAAAATGGCAACACTCACCCGATCTACATAGCACACCCCTTAACCCTCAAAGAGAAAGCGTCGAGACGACGAATGCAGTTCGAAATGCAGAAGATGTCCAGATCCTTTCGTTTTCCCTCTCTTTTATGTCAACATCAAACAAACCCACGCCGTGCACCAAAAAAGGACATCTAACGATAGCCACACACGTGTCCCACTTCGCACCCACTATCCGGAACAACCGAGGCGTCACCTCGGCTATGAGAAAAGGTATTAACTCTCATTAATGACGACGAGATAAGCATGATCAATGGGGCGTGCACCAACATGCCAACCCAATGTATGCCAAACACGTATTGGACTCTGTCAGATGAAGCATATATTCGAATCATGCATCAGACGGAGAACCTTTGTCACCATGCAAGCAGAAGTTTCTGCTAAGCGCAACATCGCTAGCGGAACTTCTCATTTTTCGTCTTGCCAGAGGAAGCCTCCGCTGAGCGCAACACCTTTAGCAGAACTCCTTGTAAGCGGAAGTCTCCGCTGAGCGCAACATCGCTAGCGGAACTTCTCATTTTTCATCTTGCCAGTGGAAGTCTCCGCTGAGCGCAACACCGCTAGCTGAACTCCTTGCAAGCGAAAGTCTCTTCTGAGCGCAACACCACTAGTGGAACTTCTCTTTTTTTGTCTTGCCAAAGGAAGCCTCCGCTGAGTGCAACACCACTAGCGAAACTCCTTGCAAGCGGAAGTCTCAGATGAGCGCAACACCGCTAGCGGAACTTGTCCTTTTTCGTCTTGCCAAAGGAAGCCTCAGCTGAGTGCAACATCGCTAGCGGAACTCCTTGCAAGTGAAAGTCTCCGCTAAGCGCAACACCGCTAACGAAACTTCTCCTTTTTCATCTTGCCAGAGGAAGCCTCCGTGCTGAGCGCAACATTTCTAGCAAAAGTCCTTGCAAGTAGGAGTCTCCGCTGAGCATAACACCTCTAGTGGAACTTTTCCTTTTTCACCTTGCAAGCGGAAATCTCCGCTGAGCACAACACCGCTAGCGGAACTCCTTGTAAGCGGAAGTCTCCGCTGAGCGCAAGACTGCCAGCGGAACTTCTCCTTTTCATCTTGCCAGAGGAAGCCTCCGCTGTGTGTAACACCGCTAGCAAAACTTCCCCCTTGTCATCCTGCAAGCTGAGGCCTCCGCTGAGTGCAACACCACTTGCAGAACTCTTTACAAGCAGAATTCTCCACTGAGCGCAACATCGCTTCCGGAACTTCTCCCTCTCGTCTCATCCAAGAGACAATCCCCGCCAGTACCAATTGCCGAGGTAAAACTGCATTCTGACAATGACCGCCATGCGACGTTGCAGTCAAGATATGATCCTCTGGGATAAGTAAGGCACTTTATTTAACAAATAAATTGCTATTTGAAGTGCATATTCCCATAAAGATATAGGTAAATCAATATAGCTCATCATGGAACGAACCATGTCCAATAAAGTTCAATTTCTCCTTTCAGATAAACCATTGAGTTGTGGTGTTCCAGGAGGAGCTAATGAAGAAACAATGCTTTCTTGTTTGAGATAATCAATAAACTCATTGCTTAAGTATTCTCCTCCTCGATCAGATCTTAGAGCTTTAATACTCTTGTCGGTTTGTTTCTCAACTTCATTATTAAATTCTTTGAACATTTCAAAGGCTTCAGATTCGTGCTTCATAAGGTATACATAACCAAATTGAGACTAGTCATCGGTAAAGGTTATGAAGTATGAGAATCCACCTCTACTAATAGTGGACATAGGATCGCAAACATCTGTATGTATTAGGCCTAGGAATTCATTAACTCTTGCCTTTTAGACAAGACTCACAAGTAGGCATATGATCATATCCTAACGACTCTAAATATCCATTTTTGAATAATTTGTGAATTCTATCTTGGCTAATATGACCAAGCTTAAGGTGCCACATCTTAATGGGGTTAACCGTTTCTCCAGATCTCTTAGATCCCAAAGCATTTTCCTTCATACAGTTAATACTACCTTCTAAAGCTAGATGAAAGAGACCATCAATAATATTAGTATGACATATCACCCGTTCATTAATAGATACAAAACCACTTAGTTTCTCAAAAACTACTCTATAACCATCCTTCAAAAGCATGGAGATGGAGATAAGGTTCTTTACACATATAGGAAGATAAAGACAATTATTTAACTCCAATATATCTCCTGATGGTAACTTCAAAATATAAGTCCCCAAGACTTTGGCATCAACTCTTGTGCCATTTCCTACAGGTAGGATGATTTCTCCAGCTTTAAGCTTCCTAGCTCCCACTAGGTCCTACAACGAAGTGCAAACAAGGTGAGCAGCACCTGAATCAATTATCCAAGTGGAAATATTATTAACTGTAAATATTGATTCAATCACATTGATCATACTTTCTGTTGAAGACTTGTTCTTTAAGGATGCAAGATAAGCTTTGCAATTCCTCTTCTAGTGCCCATCTTTGTTGCAAAAGAAACAAATACCTTTTGGTTCATTCTTCTTCTTCTTCTTCTTCTTTTGGACTGCTCCTTTAGGCTTTGTCACTTATTTCTTCTTCCCTTTGCCCTTGCCTTTAGACTTGGTGGATAAAGAAGTGACAATGGCCACACTGCCACTTTCTTTCTTAATCTGCTTCTCAGCTGATACCAGCATATTGAGAAGATCAGAAAGAGTATGATCCATTTGTTGCATATTATAGTTCATTATGAACTGAGAAAATGAATCATCTAGGGAGGATAGAAGAAGATCTTGAGCTAGCTCCGCATCAAATGCAAATCCTAGGTCTTGAATTTGCTCAATAAGACCTATCATTTTGAGACCATGTTGATGCACAGGTGCACCCCTCACATGTTTTGTCTTGACAAGCTCATTGACTGATGTGAAGCGGACATTTCTATTTCTCTCACCAAACAATTCAGTGAGATAGAGTAATATAGAATTGGCGTTATCCATATTCTCATGTTGCTTCTGAAGTTGTGAGTTCATGGATGCAAGCATAACACATTTAGCTTGAGTGTCATCATCCTTATGCTTTTGATAAGCAACATGTTGCTCATCAGTTGCATCTTGACCCAAGGAGTGTGAAGGGGTGCATTTTGTAAGACATAAGCGATCTTATCGAATGTCAATACAATTTTCAAATTGCGGAGCCAGTCATTGAAGTTTGGGCCCTCAAGACGATTTTCATTGAGAATTTTGGTGATAGGATGTCCTGACATATTGCAATCTACGTACATAACATAAAATAAGATAAATGAGATTGATTTTAAAACAAGTGACTCGGGTCTTAAGAATCAAATGGCACCCTCTCACTATTTTAACAAATTCCAAATATCTCAAGGAATTCGAGAGTATAAATTAAAACTCTTAACGAGTATGGAAGACTCATTTTCATTAAGTCAACCGCATCATAATAGAACTATAGGTCAACTTAATTTCTATGAGAGGATACTCTTATCCAATCACATCAAATGTGAATATCCATAACTTTGGCCTCTAAAGTAAGTAAGTCTCACCATAATAGGATATTGATAAATTACTTTAGTTAAGCTATACCCATCATCTGATGTAAGTATAGGGATCAAAAATTAAATCTCATCATAATAGAATATTGACTAAGATTTGTCCCTACCTTACAACATCAAATGTTGAATAACCTCTTTCAATGCTCATAGCAAGAAATACCTCTGTTCAGAATGATACTTACGTGCAAGAACATATAGGAGATTACAATGCTAGAAGGCTATAAAGAAGTATTCATAATAGCTTCTTCGTTTTTCAACTTAATATCACTTTGAGGGAATTTTAAGGTCTCATCTTTAATAATCTTATTAATAACAATCACATTGCATTTGCTTTGATCCTGATGCAATCACATATTCATTATACTTGATCTATAATAAAATATTCCCACTAATTGTTTTCAGAAAAACAATTTTCAAATGGAATCATGGGAAGTATAAAATTACTTGATCAAGTGCAATGAACATACAATTATAATAGATCATATAGGATGATTATGGACTTATTGTTTGATCCAACATGAGCCAATATGTTAGATCAAGGTCATGTTTGGGTAGTTGTTTTTAATTACACGTAACGATTACGAAAATTAAATAACTAAGTTAAGCTATTACACTTTGTACTTGAACTCCATTCAAGACTTGATGACTTCAAACTTCTTCTTTGGATTATCCTCATGTGCCTCCATCTTCGATTACGAGAGTGGATAAGGGGCATACAAGCTCTCATTTAAATTTAATCAAACTTGAATAAATTATATAAGCTACTTAGTTACACAACCAAATGAATTAATTAAATTAATTATATAACCCAAATGAATTAATTACTTTAATTACATAACAACATTCATTCAAAATGAATAGTCAGTCAAGCTCATGCTCAATTATATTAGGCCATAGTCCATAATCATCCTTTAATTAACCAAGATTAAAAAGGTTAATTAAACAAGCATAATTAACTCAATCAAAATAAGTTAACTATTAAATTACTTTAATTTAATGCAAGTAAATTAGTTGAGTGATTTAGGGGATGATGTCTCACATCATGCATCACCAACTTTTGGTGAGTGGTTTAGGGAATGATGTCTTACATCACTTTTGATGAGTGATTTAGGGGAATAATGTTTTACATCATGGATCACCAACTTTTAGTGAGTAATTTAGGGGATGATGTATTTAATCATGCATCACCAACTTTTGATGAGTGATTTAGGGAGACATGTCTTTTATCTCATTTCAACTTTTGGTGAGTGATTTAGAGAAACTAATAGTAAAGATGACTAACTCTACCAACTATTTGGTGAGGGAAACAAGAAAATGATTTTATGTCATCATTAACTATTAGGTAAATTTCAATTCATGAATTTATGGATCAAAAGTAAAAGCAAACACCATGAAAAATTAGCTAGTTCATAACTAGTTTAGACATGTTCCAAAGCTGGAAATAAAATTTCCAGCTTTGTGTTCTTCCATTGAACACTTGTTTACATCATCTTTGAAGCCAAAAATCATGCATACCCTAAAGCATATATAATCTAACATGTTTCTAAGATTAACACCTTAATTAAGAAACATATAGTCCCCTTAATACAATCCCATATGCATAAAAGTTTCATAAAACTTAAATCACTTCCTACATGTAATTTCTAGAAACTTTTTCTTTCTATCATAAAATCTACCTTACATCACATGCTTCATAACTTTTATGACAAAGCAAATTTTATGATCTAAATTACATATTACTCTAAGCTTAAGAAAATCACATCAACCAACATACTTAGCCATGTTTATAACATACCAAAATTAAGCCAATGGCTCTGATACCAATTGAAGGAATGGATGGATTTCAAAACTTTTTAATTAGTGCGAAATTAGTTTAACAATTAAACTACTAACTAAACAAAAAATCCATTCTTTTAACCCATGATCTTGGCTTATTGTGATTTGTATATAAACATAGCATGCATAGTAAGGAAGAACAAAGAGATAGTTTATGTTCTACTCATCCTTGGAGCGTGATTTTAATCCGTTCCAAGTGAACCACCAAAGTTCATCTCCTTGATCTCTCCTTGTGTGTGTTTCCTCCACCTTTAAGCACCTTGAATTAAGAACTCCTTCTTGTATTCCTTCTTGTGCTTGTGATCTTCTCCTTGATGTAACAAGTAAAGCCACAAAAGTATATGGCCTCTAAGGATCTTCACCAAGCGAATCAAGAGATGAAGAAAGATAAAAGAAAAGAAGAAATTATGCAAGTGTTCTTTTTTCCTTTTAATTTTGTAATGGACCAAGGGCGAACTCTCTCTCTCTCTCTCAAATATGAAAATAATAGTGTGGAGACACACTTATCATTTTTTTTGTCCATGCTTACACTTTATATAATAGAAAATAAATTCAGTTACTAAAACAAAAATATTGACTTTCATAAAGCCAATATATTAGCTGGTCCATACATTCTATTGGGAACTAAAAATGTGTCTTGGGCTTTCATTTAAATCTCATTTAGTGAAGTCCAAGTCCACACCAAAAAACCAGACAACCGTTTAGGCCCAATAGGTTCGGTTTTACCCGAAACTCCTAATTATGTTCAAATAATAAATCTAATTAATTATTTAGTCATAACCAACTCTTGTTTAATTTTCTTCATATACAATCTCAAGGATCCATTTATATGGTGTGCGATTGCTTAGGTTCTAATTAACAAGGCAGTGACGTTTATAGAAAACATTCTATTTTGTTTACGAATCAAAAACTCCATTTTTGATTCTCTCTTGTTATTAGGATTATAAATGTTTATTAATCTTTGGGGACTTCACAAGTCATGAGTGGCGTCTTGCAATATATCATGACTACCCTAGTTAATATAGAATGACAAAGAACCTATTCAATTGGAATTACAATACAAACGGTCCTTCTCTAACACTATGTTCTAAATCACATCATTAGGGTATGGGATTAATATGTCAATCCCCTAATGTGATTTTCATTCTTAGGTGATTCTTAGAATGTGATTAGAAACTCCTTTTTAATCTCATTCAATTCTTTGCTCAAAGACTCAATGAATCACATCTTTGAACATACACCTTATTTATTTAAGGATAGAGATTCCTTATTGTACACTCACATGTCTCCATGACTGAATTGATTATACCAATGAATGCATCCATTATATCCATTAGGGGATACAATATTATTGCATCATCAAGAGATAATCCATTCACTCATAAGACAACTATGGTGTCTCAGGTCAAATGACTAATTTGTATTATTGCAATTTAGAGTTCAAGTTTGACGTGTAAGTAAGACTCCATACAAGAATTACAATGATCGCGTTCAGTGTACTCTTTAAGTTAAGAGCACCCACATACTTGTATTAGTGTCTCTACACAAATGACAAGAGACATATCATCCTTCATATTGAGTATACATAGTATGTGCTAGTCTTTCCGGATTATCAATGTCCAAGTGATAATCCTATGACTAGGAACCTTTTAGGATAAGAGTGTGACAGAGTAAAGGTCTCACACATCTAACTCTTTAGATTACTTTCTCTTTAACTCATATTTCTTGGCCCTTGTTCAATCAAATATTAAATATAAGCAATGAACAATAAACTTGCCATTTTGATTAATAATAATTACAATAACAATTACATCAAAAATGATTGTTTTAGGACACAATTCCTTCAGTTGCAATCACCAACTTTGCTTCAAATAGCGTTTTAGACGCTTAGGCCCAACCAAAATCTTCAATGGCTGATTCTAAGGCCTCTCGTTCTTTTACAAAGGCCGTTCCTTATGGGAAGTTAGGACTAAGACCGTCCTATGCAAATGATATGAAAATACTCATTCTGTTCTTACATAGAATCCGTGGGGATTCTGTGGACTGAGTCAATCAACTTACGGACGTTTAAATACCTCAAGATGTTGGTTGACACGCAAACACGCTGGTCACGTGTTGTGCCATTGTCCATCTGTAAATGTTGCTTATGTTATACTACTAGCACATATCATATGACAACGGGCTCACTCCCCGGATCATCCTATTCAGTCAATTGGACTTGATAATGCTAGAGAGTTTACATCGAAGACTTTCGATGGTTATTATATTAGGACTGATGTTGGACATCATGTTCCCATATACACACCCAAATGGTCTCGTAGTAAACGACTACGATTGTGGTCAGGACATTAATAATACACACCAATCTCCTTATATCCGCTTGGGGTAATGTAATATCGCATGCAGCTATGCTAATTCGTCTACGACCTACCGCCACTCAATGTATCTCTGCGTTACAGCTAGTGATTAGGTACAAGTATTTTATACTTACGCACATTTGAGTGAGC
The DNA here is from genome assembly GCA_025331145.1 of Rosa persica. Lineage (NCBI taxonomy): Eukaryota > Viridiplantae > Streptophyta > Magnoliopsida > Rosales > Rosaceae > Rosa > Rosa persica. The sequence goes on from WFKR01000006.1 coordinate 88,515, forward strand.
CATTTACGTGTCAATTGCACCACCACAACGCACTATGATAGGTTTTTACAGACGAATGGGTAACTCAGTTGGATTTGAGACTCCAATGATCGTCTGCCACTTAATGCCCTTGCAAGGTGATCTCCTTACCGCTAGATTTTCGGATGTTACTTTGATGAGACAGTCTTCCCGTCGTCAGGAGGAGATAAGAATACGAATGTTCAGCAGGAACGACAAAAATTGTCGTGGTCTGTCCCTACTATGTCTCATCTTGATCCCTGTTAAAGTGACGAGATCATACATCTGTTGCAAATATGCCTGCAAGGAAGTACGTCCCTACGAGAGGACGCAGTGTCACCCTACACGGAGGTAGGCATGGCGCCGATGCCAAAGAGAGTGACATTCTGGCGTTACAGGCCATGACCCCAGCTAGTATGCGTAGGAGACCCGTGGTTTCGAAGGACACTTTGGTACATTTTAATCCTTTGATCATCAAGACTCAAAATCTATCTCATGAGAATATTTCAAGTTATGGTTATCGTTGGGGTGAGAATATAGAGCTCTTTGAAAATTACACTAGTGTACATGAGATGTGGGATAGAAACTCCATTATAATTGATGATGTAGTCGCGCACTTCATTGCGCATGAGTTTGTTGAGTCCGATGATATCGAACCATGCTTCGATGATATACATAGGTCATTCCTAAACTGGTTAAGTGTTCATCATAAGTAAAGACTGTGATATAATGGAAGTCTACAGAACAGACGCTAGTCGCTATATCTTTGAACAATGTAGAGATTATTGCTCTTCATAAAGTAGTTCATGAATGTATATGGATTGGATCCATAATTATGCATGTTCAAATAATTGTGGTTTGAAGTCTACCACAAATGAGCCTACAAGCATATAAGATAATGCTGCTTGTTTTGAACAAATGAAGCAAGGCTATATCAAAAGCGACAACACCAAGAATAATCAGTAACAACAGACTCTCCTAAAGATCAAAGTGAACTAGGTTCGATCTGAGGACAGTATGGCAGACTTGCTAACTAACTCATTGCCTAAATTCCAGTTTCGAGAAACATGTTGGTAGCATCATTTGCGGAAGTTATCTGAACTCCCATGATTGTAGTCATCCGGGAGAGATGCAGACATCAGGGGGAGATGTCTACATGTATGGTCTCGAAACGTGAAGGGTGTGTTGTGTTCTTTTTCCCCTTCGATCGAGGTTATTTTTGTCCCACTGAGTTTTTGTTACTCGGCAAGGTTCTTAATGAGGCAACAAGAGAAGCACCACGTTTAGGCAACACAAGGGAGAGAGTTCAAGTAAATCCAGAATATGTGTCTGGCCCAAACTCTAGGTTACTTGACCTAGTGGTAATAGAGTTACAATTAGAGATAATATAGGAGAATCTTGGAGATATCCAATCAATTGTAATATTATGTTTCCTTTGTAGAACTCTGATTCTATGTCTTGTAATCCTCTATATAAAGAGACCCCTATTATTAATGAAAGTATGTCTCAATTCTCTCCCAATTTCAGTTTTCCTTAAACATAATTATCATATTTTCAATTTCTCAAATTTTTTTGAGTCATTTCTCACAAGTAAAATGAGACATGGTGGATATATATCTCATAGCACTTCATCTCATTATGAGCAAGTTTGCAATACTATGCATGTCATTAAATTTTGTAAATAATTATATGCAACTTGGAGATAAAAAAAGAAGAAAAACTCAATCGGTCATGCCATAATAATGTGGATTTGGCTAAATGAAATTTGTGGTTCATGATTAACATAGTGGTTATAGTTGTGTAATACAACTAAAATATGGTGAAAATTATCTACACCATATTCAAAAGAATGCGATATTGGTAACATGATATATAATTACACTCTATGTTGGAGATATCCATCAAGATCTGTAGCTCTTAAGATGATTGTTACCTTAGCTTTGAGAAACATCAATTATGAAAAATGGTAATTGAAATGGATCATGTCCATAGTTGCATTATATGCAAAAACAAATATCTTTGCCAATATTTATGATCATGAATATCTATAGGTCAAATTCAAGCCTTCATTTGTTATTGAAATATGTATGACAAGGTATTGAGAGATCCAATATATTTATGAACGTAAGGCTCATAATATAGTTTAATTGGAATCAATAATATAGCCGAACTGTGGTCTATATGTGTATAAGCGTATACTCCTAAACCCTAAATAATTCAATTGAGAATCATAGCCCTCATTGGATTTCAGAGATTACTCAAATATGTTTGAGTTTGCATAGTTAGAAGCATCAAGTTCTAAAAGTGGAATGAAAAGAGGTTCACACATGTAATCATAGTGAGAAGGGGCAGTGACCCTGACATAATTGGAGATCAAGAAACAAGAAATTTTGATCTATTTTGATTGTATAACAATCTCTTGGAGAATGTGAGGTTCTTAAGTATTCGGATCAAGAAACAAAGGTTTTGATCTCATGCATGTGATTACAACATTCATAGAAAGAATTTAAGATTTTAATTCATCGAACTAAAATAATATTGTAAGATGAACAAATCGAATCCATTCGGTCAATTTAGAAAAATACATACTTAGATAACAAAAACTACCAACCTCTTGTGTATTATGATTTGGTGATTAGTTACCGAAGGAATCAATATGAGATGCTTTCAAACTTTTCGATTCAGGGAACATATACTGATATTATAGCCCATATATGTTGTAGCATCAATAATCTTGATTAGTGACTTAAGCGTGCAGACATGATGAAATAAGAACACACAGTAGCCTTGCTACTTTAATTGCCTGCAAAGTAGCATTGATGAGAATAAACAGTAATTCCCCCCATGAGATTATATGTTGAATTTTATTTTTTTAACCAAATCAATTCTCATTCAACTCAAGCCAGAATGACACGAATACATACCTTCCTTTGCCAACTTTATGGGCAAGTATAGGACGTGGCATGCTAGCACTACTCATTATACAACCAATGCTCACTTATTTAAAAGCGAGCCTATATACTATGAAAAAACATAGTAAATAGACTAAGTCTAAGAAATAAAACTTAAAATTGGGCAAAAAACATAGGTGCACAAGAATGCTTAGAAGCCTAGGACCCTGACTGCAAACCCTAGCCCTAACAACGAAAGCTCAGATTCATCCGATCTACATAACTTGCATACGCCGACAGCTGCCCACCCCCGCAGTAGACCACCACCTCGAGCTGTCATCCTGCCTCAAGAAACACCACCGTCATGCTCCGCCATCAAGACTTCCCTTGTGCCATAGGTAGATCTAGGGACGAATCCCCATACATCCAAGCTGCACGAAGCCTTATCAACGGTGCCCTCACAGCCGCTGCCGCCATCTGGGACAGAACCCATTTCGCCTCCGCCCTTGTCCTTCCTGAATCAGTGAGCATGAAGCTAGTCCGCCGTTGCTTCGACCCGAACAAATCCAATAAACCCTCGCTGCCAAACCGAAGGCAAAGCAAAATCAGAGGTCGGCGGATCATATTCCATCCATCACCCGTCCGGCAGCATCACCATGTCAGTGACGCCACCGGACAAGAAGGAAATCGCTGAAAGTCGGCCTTGGACTGGCTGCCTCTTTTCCTTCGTTCTCCACAGCGAAAGCAAATCAATTTTCAGTTAAGATTATATGTCGATTGATCAACAATATGCCATTTAATAAAAGAAATTTATGTGCATATTAATTAAAAAATCTAAAAAGAAAATCGAAACCTATAATATGCAGCATGTATGCATATAGACTGATAAACAAAACGTATGTTTATGATGCCAGAGGTATAATAGAGCCTTGATTACTAAATTGAAATTGCATACAATTGAATGGCAAAATCATGGCTGCCTAAAGGTGCGGCATCTGGAAGTTAAATCGGATGAAACTAAGTGTCGTTGGACTTAGCTTTCAGTGGTAACATTATGAGAAAACAGATAAAATTGTATTATGGCTTCGAGTGAGCAATGTCTTTCTGGTATGTCACCATAATTATAAAGCAAATGGAATAATAAAAAATGTACTCTTCGCTAATTGATGCATGCTAGAATACAAATTCATAGTTGAGGCTCTTCTTACTGTCTCTAAATGTTTTCTTAATGCTTATTGTAATTTATAATTGCTGCAATTTTATTACTAGTTAATGTTTGATCTTTTATTTAATCAAATAACCGGCAACCGCTAGTGTCACGTTGATTTTTATTTAATCAAATCCAATGGCTCTAATTGTTCTAATAACTCGAGTTAGTGCCAAGTCCAATTGTCCCATCTTTTAAAGCCAGATGGATTAAAGATTAATTCTTTTGTTATTATTTTTCCTAGTCTCTCGAGAGAAGGGCGATGGTAAGATCTGAACTACTTGGTTGTAGGGTATCATCAATTAATGGCAGGTTCTTTCAAAGTTTTAGGGCTAGTTTAGTATTGTTGTGACTTTAAAAAAAAAAATACTACTGCTGTGTTGTGAGATCAATTAGCTGTGAATTAAAACAGTTTCATGTTTAGTTAACAATAGTTTTAAAAGTGCTGTCAGTACATAAAACAACTTCAGACCGTGTTTTAATAGAAAGCATCTTCTTAAAATAACCTTTGGGTTGCTTATAAAATCTGCTGCCATTGACTTATAATTTTCAATTAAAATTGTTTTTTATTTAGTTACCAGACATCATAAAATCTAAAATTTAGGCAAAAACTGATTTTTTAAAAGCGAAGCAATACCAAACGAAGTCTTAAAGATGTCTCGCACCACAATTTCATGTTACGACGGTGTCTCTAAGTTTTTTTTTTTTACTAATATTTATTGGATGCGGCTATTGCCATCCTATCATTTTCTTTGTTCGCCCTACAAACATTTGAATTATTAAAAGACTATATCACCCAAGTAGAAAATGACTTATAAGTATACTAATTTTCTAAAATTCAAATATGTGAGAAAAATAAATATATAAGTAATTAATTAAATACGAATACTACTTAATTCTCATTGGATAACATTAATCTTTATTTCTCCACCCAAATTTGAATTTATTACTATCTTTTTGTCTTTTTTGTTGCCTCTTTATCGTTAATTCGTTATTCAATTCACAAAACCATTACTTTTAGCTTCATCAAAATTTTTGCAATATTCTTTGTGAACACCAAAAGTAAAAATTTAAAACACGAAGAAAAAACTCAATCTCTTCTTCATTGATCATAGTTGTAAATTTACTTATCTTTTTACATGGATTGAAATAGAGAACATTGAAATTGAAAGAAAAAATTTTAAAAATGAGAGTAAGTCAGATTATGATTTTATTAAGAAATTTTAATCTCTTTATGAGTAAAAATTAATTGAGATATTTTTGTTAAAAATATTTATTTTTGAATTGGATATGTCATATAAGGATATTGTTAGAAAGAGAAATGAGTTAAATAAGTAAATTTAATAATTTAAATTAAAATATAAGGTGTAATGAGTAAATAGAGTAATATAGTGGCAATAGCCGCACCTATCTATTTCTCTGACAAAACAAAAGAAATTACTTTTGCGTGATAAATGAGATAGAAGAGTTTTCTCCGACGATTAAGCAGAAATATAGAAAAAGAGTTGATCCAAAAATAAATAAAGGGCGGACACGGCTGGATGTTGCGGCAATGGTGGGGTGCTGCGGCTGCCGAAGAAGAGGGATGGATTGTTAGGTACTAGGTGAACGAAGACGTCAATTACATGTCAAGTTATTAACAAGGCGAACGCAGTCAAAGTGTCAAAGTTAGCAAAAATTAGACTAGACGGAAAAGGAAAGAGAGGAGTGTGTGGATTGTGGATTTTGGATTTGGAAGTATTTCAGTTTTTGTTCCTACAAACACTCCCCACTTTATCTTTCCTTTCTGAATTTCTTGCTATGCTCCTCCCCATCTCTTCCTACAAATTTTTGTCACAGTTTGATTATTATAATAGTATAGCATTGGAGATCCCGATCGCAATCCCAATCTCTTCTTTCTCAACCCCTCTCTCTGTATTGCATTGAAATTGAAATTGAAATTTCGTGATTTTTTTTTATAATGTCTGGCATGTTGAGATGGAAGAAGCTAAAGCATATAGCACAGCTCCACCAGCGGTTCACTCAAGTATCCGCAATCTCCACGCACCTGCACCACTTCAATATCACTAGCCATCATCGCCGAAGAGAGTCTTTCATCGGAGTGCAGGCGCGCTACAAGTGGGATCACGGCGGCTCCGGCGATGCCCGCTCCACCCGTAAAATCAGGGCAGAGGCCAACTGCCCGCGCTGCTCCTTCAACCGTATGGACCTCATCTTCTCCGATCGCCGCTTACCTAACTTATCCCCTCCTCCTCCGCCGGCGGAGGAGGCCGGGAAGAATGGCTCTGAGCTTCAGTATCAGGCCCTCAATCTCTGCCCCAATTGCAAGACCGCCTACTACTTCCGACCTGACCAGGTTGCTCCCCTCCAAGGCACTTTCGTAGAGATTGGGAGGCTCGCCAACACTAACACAACCTCTTCCAATCGTAACGCCACCAAAATCAAAACCAATGGTTCCAATCCCAATGCCACAAACGACGATACTAATGGCCTCAGGGCATCGTTCTGGGACACTCTGAGATCGTATGCTGATGCTAATGGAGCGTCGGAGCCACCTGGCAATTGGCCTCAGCCTCCCCCTGGCAATGGACTTGCTGTGCATACGCCCCCGGGCCCACCTTTTGCACCTGGAGTTAATGTCATTCGCGCTACTGGAGATGCAGATGCTGGAGACAAGAAGACTGCCTGGGGCGGCTCCAATTTGGGAAAGGATTTGCCCACTCCTAAGGAGATCTGCAAGGGTCTTGATAAGTTCGTTATTGGCCAACAGAGAGCCAAAAAGGTTCCAATCCCATTTCTTTACTCCATCTTTGCTTCATTCTCATGCTCTTTCCATACTTCATCTATGGACTGGACATTTTAGTATTTGCGTTGCAGGTGCTTTCTGTAGCTGTTTATAACCACTACAAACGAATTTATCACGCCTCCTTGCACAAAGGGTTGGTTTTCAGTTTTCCTTTTCCTTGAAATCATATTCATGCCCTTAACTCTTTGTCAAAACTTATTTTCTGTTTAAACCTTTCCCCCTTCTTCACCACAATACTTGTTTATGCACGTAAAGATTGTTGTACGGTATGTTTTATGGATTTAGATATTATAACTGAACCAATGGAGTTTGATTCTAGGTCAGCAGCAGAATCAGGAAAACCAAACACAATAGATAAAGAAGATAATGTAGAGCTAGAAAAGAGCAATGTGCTCTTGATGGGCCCAACTGGATCCGGTATTAAATACTTCCTAAGCACTCTTATCAACTTATGCACTCCAGTTGTTTATATTCTTATCCCTGTAATAATGATCTAAATTTATATATGACTATCTGGATTTTTTATTTTATTTTGGATAGAACAGCTATGTGGAAGTTGAGAAAAATAATTATAGAGAGAGAGAGAGAGAGAGAGAGAGAGAGAGAGAGAGAGAGAGAGAGAGAGAGAACAGGAAAGAACCCTTAAGATATTAACCTTCCCTTCTAACTATGATATTGTAAAACAGGGAAGACGCTGCTTGCAAAAACACTAGCTCGATTTGTGAATGTGCCATTTGTCATTACTGATGCAACGAATTTAACACAGGTGAGTTTGCTTTATAGTGATTTCTTGACAACTCTTATGAATTGAAATAGTCGCATGAAATCTTAAATACAAGCTCTACTATTTTGGTCAAGGTTGGTATCTGCCTAATTTTTTGAAGTAGTTTGTAAAATCATTTTAATTTTATTGACACGCTTGGCATCTTTCACTATAATTGCAGTGATAGCGAAGTTGGCATGTCATAAAGAAAACATTCACTTCTCATAATTAACCATGTTGCATGTTTATAGGCTGGAAATATCTTGTATGACTTACTGGTAAACTGAAAGAGGCAAATTCTGCTATTTTGCAGGCTGGTTATGTTGGGGAGGATGTCGAATCAATATTGCAAAAACTATTGGCGGTATGTCTTGTTTTGCATTCTTCAGTTGTTTTTTTCTTATCGATCCACTCATATATCTGTTACCCTTTTTTCCCCATCTTTCTGGAGGAATGTATATGCACATATACATGTATTTTGTTTTTGTTCTATATATTCTCAACAGTTAATAATCTTTGAAATGTGTATGATAGTCCTTTCTCCGCATCATTTTTCTTACCATTTTTTATGTTGTTTGCATATTCTGAGAATGGTTATACGTGTGTGTTATTGATGAGAAGGAAGACTCTTAATTATATATTCAATCAACTTCGTGATTTTTTTCATGCAGTGAATAGGTCAAGTCTTCTAAAGGCAAAATTTGTCCTTTTTTTTTTGTCTCCCTTATACCCCACCCCTCCTCACCCTTGATGGGGTTCGAACACATGACCTCTCAAATGAGAAGTCAGTATCTTACCACCCGACCAAACACACGCACCCAGGCAAAATTGGTATTTTAATTGCAAAAGAGCTGGAGATTAAATTATGGCATGGATCCTTCATTCATATCATGCATCATTTGTATTTGTTTTTAGTGATCTAGTTACAGTCTTGTTTACTTACTCATTCGGTCATTCCTTACCTCAGCAGTCATTAGATCTAAATCCATTGTTGTAGAATAATAACGCAACTAGACTGATTCCAACTGCCTCAATAAATTCCACCAATGGATTTAAATCCAAGGGCAGTTGAGCACAACTGAGTAAATAATCAATTGACTAGGTGAACAAGACTCAGTGTAGTTATAGTGAATATATAGCAATCAACTTTCTGCTGCATCAAAAAACATTTTCTTAAACATGTAAGCTTGATGTAAATTTTGTCCACTGGACTGTTCCTGATATTTTGATTTACAACTTAGTCAACATAATTTTTGATGTTCGTTTAAGCTCTTGATTGCAAGCATCTAACCTGTGCTCTAATTCCCAGTTATATCAGTGAACTCACATAATTGATCTTGTAAATAGGCAGCTGACTTCAATGTACAAGCAGCTCAACAAGGGATTGTTTACATTGATGAAGTTGACAAGATAACTAAGAAGGTGCTGTATTTTTTTTTTTTTTTTTACATAGTTTGTAGGCATCATCATATTCTTAGTTTCTGTATTGTTAGTTTTCAGGCTGAGAGTTTAAACATTAGCAGAGATGTTTCTGGAGAGGGTGTTCAGCAGGCTTTACTGAAAATGCTCGAAGGAACTGTGAGTCAATTGTTTTATACTGCAGTGTTGCTCCTCATGTTATTGTTTTTATCCATGTAACCTTTTGCAATCAACTAACTTTTGGATGCCTGGAACAAATTGAATGTTGGCTGTGGTTTTTCTCCACCTCATTGTCCCTCTTGTTGTCTTTTGAATTCATGATAGATGCAAATCCCTTTCTAGGTATTTTAAATTCAGCAAGACTGGTTGAAAAAAAGTGAAAAGAAAATACTATAAAACGAAAAGAAGGGGATACCAAAATTGGCACCCAAATATAAGTCATGAACAAATTGGAGTCTATTAAACATTGCAACAGAAATCTCACTTTTGGCCGCATGTGAAAAGGCCACATTGCCCCTTATAGCGCATATTGCAAAAAAGGTACGAAAGTTTTTTATGACTTGAATATGAAAGTGCCATTGCTGTTTACATTTTGAAAGCAAAAGTTTATTTTTGGTTCATTGAAACTTTCAGGTGCCAAATTTGGTAATGCCCCAAAACTATAATTCTAATTCCTTGGCCTGATGGCCATACTTTCTCTTGTACAACTTCCTTGCTATCCTTTTTTGTCCCAACCATCATTTAGTTGGTTTAGTCAGAACTCTCTTCTTCTTCGCTATGGCTTTGAACAAGGATTCTTTGTTTGATGAAATTAGAAGAGGAGAGCAACATTTACAATTGGGTTGGTCAATCATTTTTCAGTAGCACTCTAGCGTGCTTCACACTTTCTGATTGATCTTCTCATTTTCACTGAAGCTTTCTTGTTACTTCCAAAGTATTCCAATTGCCATTGTTTCATACAAAGTAATCCTTCTGTTATCTCTGTAAGATGAATTTATAACCTACTATTTCAAAAAATTTTTGGAACCTTACTAATAAGATGAAGGAGTATTTATCCTGTCCAAATAAAATTTAACCTCCTTTATTTTTTTGGTCAGAAGATTTAAATACTCTTTGTTTTGTTTTTTCTGTATTCATTTATGTGTATGTGTGTGTGTTTTCGTGATGATAGCTCAGAAAATATGCCTTTCAATGAGACTCTAAATAATATTTACATCACTTATAATTGCAAATTGACACTGGCTACATATCACCCCAAGCACACTTTTATTTATAATGAGCTTTCACATCCCCAGCAAGCCAGCAAGTCAGTGTTATTAATTTATCATCAGAGTCGCTTCTACTCACTAAAGAGTAATATTTTCTTCATTGTTTAGGTAGTGAACGTTCCTGAGAAGGGTGCGAGGAAGCATCCACGGGGTGATAACATACAGGTATGACATTTTGTAGTTTCAATTTTCTGCCACTCACAAATTTGTTCATATCATGTTGATTATCTTATTCGGGTATTATTAGAACCTACGTTTAGCTGGTTTTTATATCGTATAAACTTCCTAATTTGATCTATGTGCATAGTTTGAAGTCTTGTGTTTTGGCCTAAACATCATCTTAGACCAGTGTACTAAGCTCAGCTCTGGATGCAGAGCTGATCTGGGTTGATGTGATGGCTTGTGTATGCTTAGCTGTCCTGTTACTGGCTGCTCAAACCAAGCAAGCAAGTCACCCAGGGCAACTGGTGTGGTATCAGCAAAGGACCCTGGATGCTTAAGTTAGCAAGGGTGATTAGGAGTAATTAATTTGTGTACAACAGTTAGGAGAGTAAAAGTTGCATACCGTAAATGTGGACTACTAATGCTTGAAAAGGGAATTGTGAAGGAAAACTTTCTCGCTTCTTTGATATAGGATCAAGGAATGATAACATTCGTTCTTCACTTCAGTGCACGTATGGGTGCTAGGATCATGGGAGTTCATGTTTAATGGCCTGACAGGATGCCACATGGGGTCTGACAACCAGCTGGCAGCTGTACCCTTTCTAAGACTAACCAATGACCTGCCTCATCCATTGAGCCCCTAGGGGGAAAACGCCAATGTGAATGTATGGGAAGTACTTTCCTTTATGTCAAGTGTGCCATGCTGGGTACCCCTGGGGTTGTCTAGCCAAGAATGCCAAGCAATAGGTCCTTGAGGCTGTGGGTCCCTGTAGAATGTCAGTCATAGATGATCTTACTAAGGTTATTTCATTGTCAGCTTCCACCCACCCTCAGTAAGACCCTTCTGTTCTGATTGTGGACAGCTTTGCACTGTATAAATTTTGTGCTTCGACTTCAATGTTGAAATTATTAAAATCAGACTTCATCAGTGCATGTTTTATTCATCCTATACCATGAATTCTATCTTAAGCTACTCAGCTCAGCTGCACTAGGTAAAGTGTTTCACTATGAAGACAGTCAAAGCAATATAATCTCCTACCAACGAATTTTAAAGCTTTGACTGGTGAATATCCTGATTTTGAGTACAACCTCCACCATTTTCATATTAGTTCACTATTACAATATCATGATCCTAAAACTCATGTAATTGATCTGCAGATAGATACGAAAGATATCCTTTTTATTTGTGGTGGAGCATTTGTAGATCTTGAGAAAACCATTTCAGAGAGGTATGTGTCAATTTTTCCTAGGCAGATTCGTTTTCTTTTTTCTTAAATGTATGTTAGGTAACTCTGTATTTTTGACCAGACGACAAGATTCTTCTATTGGTTTTGGTGCTCCTGTCCGTGCCAACATGAGAGCTGGTGGTTTAACCAACGCAATAGTGACATCATCTTTACTTGAATCGGTACGATTCAGACCTTTCAAAGTTGTTGAAATGGGAAACTGATTTTTGCCTGTTCGATTTTTTCACTTTATAGATCTGCTTGTTTCTTGGACAAGTACAGAATATATTTGCTTGATATGAAGTAAAAAAATTTGTATCGTATGGTCTGAAAATTGCATTTCAAATGTCCAGGTTGAAAGTGCTGATCTAATTGCATATGGACTCATACCAGAGTTTATTGGACGTTTTGCAATATTAGTTAGTTTATCTGCTTTAACTGAAGACCAACTTGTTCAGGTAACAACGAAAGCATTTTTGTTTGGATTCAATGCCCTGCAGGTGCTTCTGATCCTACATACAAGATATTTTACCAGGAAAAACTTGCTTATAACTTGTAACAGAATAAATCCTTTGTTAGATTTTACAGAATTAACTGTCTCCATGCACCTGGTGAAGTGGCATTTTATGTCAACTCGGACCTTCTGTAAATATTTTCGGTACTATGTAGAATAAGTGCTACGCATTCATGAGTCATTGATTTTCAATTTAGTATGGAGTCATGTTTAATTTCTCTTAGCTGTAATACTTATCACTGCGTTAGAATTTTTTGAGGGTTGCTTTATCTATACTTTTCGATTTACTCTTTTTTACAGGTACTGACGGAACCAAAAAATGCCCTTGGTAAGCAGTACAAAAAACTATTTAGCATGAACAATGTAAGCACTTTTCTTCTGCTTTTTTGTTTAATAGTTATGTTTTGTACTAGCATTGAAGCATATGTATCATGATTGACTAGAGTTAAGACAGGAATCTTATGATTTCATTAGAGATATCATGTTGAGGATGGGAGACAAGCCAAGATGGCGGGATCTCCATCCAAATGTTCTTTCAGTACCATGTCTGCAAACTTAACTAAAGCATCAACTATTCAATTACTTTTTCCAGGCATGAACTCAACGACGACCTGTTGAATGTTATTCCAACAGTTAAGATTATGATATAGTTTTAACCATTTCAGGTGAAGCTGCATTTCACGGACAAAGCACTGAGACTCATGGCAAAGAAAGCGATGGCTAAGAATACCGGTGCCAGGGGATTAAGAGCGATATTGGAAAGTATTCTAACCGAAGCCATGTATGAGGTGAGGAAGAATCCATTGCTTATCTGCATGTTCTAGAAAGAACATGATGATGATGATATCATGATAATGATGTGGAATTGTTTTCAAATATGTTACATCGACTAATTATCTTGATGGGCTTATGTCTCAGATTCCGGATGTTAAAACAGGAGAAGATAGAGTAGATGCTGTAGTGGTTGATGAGGAGTCTGTGGGTTCAGGAAATGCCCCTGGATGTGGAGGGAAGATTATTCGAGGGGATGGTGCATTGGAAAGATACCTTCGTGAAATAAAGTTGAAAGAATCAGTGGTAAGATCCTGCAAGTGATTACACTTTCCTGCCTTCTTCTTATTTTTATTTGTTTATTTGTTTTTATTTTTTATGAATAGACTGAAGCAAGCTAGGAAAAAAGCATCTAGGGCAGCCAGAACTATAATTGTCAAAATTATAGCCACTAAGATATAAAGGAAGGCCTCTAGTCCAAGTGAGATTCCCATCGATTGTGTGGCCATCATGGGATTGGCAATCGTCTGTAAAGATTGCTTTCCGGTCGGTATAGTTGAATGAGATCTCTTCAAAGGCATAGAAAAGCCAAATAGTGCAGTCAAAGAATGGTGTACTTGCCAAGGGTGTCTTCCTGTTTTGGTTTTATCCCCTAGGATCCCTTAAATAATTTTATTTACCTCATAGGCTACCCCTGCGCTTCTAATTTCATCACGGGTGCCCATGGACTCACCAACCCCTAGTTCTTTTGTTGACTAATGGTTGGACAAGATTCATTAAAATGATGACTACTAGGTGACGTTCGATGACATTAGAAGGGTAGGAGCATAAATGATTTAATGTGTAAAAGTCAGGGAGGTGAAATGAAATTAGTCCTTTATTTTATTTCAAAGTACTGAACAGTTTCTGTTTCTGGTCAACTGTTCATTCTTTAAGCTAATTTGGCTTGTGGAACCCACATTTGCGGGTTGGTCCGTCCTTTTTTCTTTATCATGAAAGTGGACAATCCATTGAAATTACAATTTCTGTTTGGCATTGACTATTTAGTAACGAATGTGTGGTTTTTATGTTCTTGAAAGAGCAAAAGAAAAAATGAATAAAAGGCATGTTTGATAGAAACATTCTACCTGTGTAGGAGTATGTGGAGGCAGCTGAAGGAGAGTCGGAGGGAGAATCAGAACATTCCAGGGCTATGAGCATGTAACTATAATACCATCATAGTTGTTATAATCTGTAAAATTTCTTTATTGTTATTTGTAAAATTAACATTCATAATCTGGTGTAAATACCCTATTATAGAATGATATAGCTTCTGATTCAAATTAACCAGAAAAGAAGAAAGAAACAGAGCAAAAAATGTAGCATGTCTGATTTATTTAACTCTTTGCAATTGAGGTTGCCGTTTTTGTTTATCCTCTATCAAGTGTAGCTTGTAAATATTTGTCCATATTTTATTTTATCTTGAGTTTGTTATGAGCAGAATGCCTCAGAATTTAATTCATATAAAGCAAAGTTAAAGATCATGACCCACTTTTTTTCTGTTTTATTTTTTTTATTTTTTTATATTACTAATATTATTATTTTCAGAAAATTACACATTAGTTTATTTTTATTTATTTTTATTTACAACACCTTTAACTCACTAGATCCTTAGAGCATTTCCACCGGTTGCGTTTTGATCGGCCTCCCCATTGGATTAGTGTGGTGGTGATCAGCCACACCTAAAAACACTTCTCCGTTGGGCCTAATTTGACCAGTCAGAACTTGGCTTTTGATGACCTAGTCCAAGAAAAAAGCCAACAGACTGACTAATTTCTTGACCCAGTATGCTCGGCTGCCAGCTCGGCCCAACATGGATGTGAGCTGACATTAGCGACCGACAACAATAGAGAGACGCGGAGGAGAGGACGAGTGGAGGCAACGCACCAATGAGGGACGTGTCGCAATTGCTGATTGCGTGCTGAGTGTGTTTGTAGCCTAGCGACAAGAATTGGGCGGAAGACTCAGACGCATGGAAGCTAGCCGTTGGGTGAATAGGAAATTTGAAAGCAACGGTCAAGTCATCTCAGCCGTCTGTTTCAATTAACTTGTAGATCTGATGGCAACCAATTAATATGTATATATATATATATATATATATATATATTAAATCAAACGTTAACAAAACGGTAAGAAAAAAAAATTGTAAAAAATTCTGAAAATTTCTCTATAAATACCTATCAATTTTTTTACATCTCACACTCAAAAAATTATACTTCATAGTTACACCTTCCTCCTCTTCATATAGCTCTCATATTCCAAATTTATTTATATCCAATATGGCCGAACAAAGGGGAAACACACGTCCAGTGGCCGGAAAGGAGGGAGATCAAAGTGAAGATGATAATATCCAAGACAAAAGGAGATGGATAGATGAGGAAGATGTTCAATTGTGCAAGTCTTGGAAAGCTGTAAGCCAAGATCGGGCTGTGGACACAAATTAGAAAAAAACGACATATGGAGGCGCGTGAAGCGACACTTTATCGCAAATTGGCACAAGAGCCGATCATCTTCATCTTTGCAGGGTAGGTGGAAAATTTTGAAGGTTGAACTCTTTGAGTAGCATTGTGCATTAAGCCAAGCGAAAAATTGGTACAAGAGCGGTTCGAATGCTGTTGATGAGGTATGTATTTGTTGATAAATAATTTAATTTGTTGATACATTATAGTAAAATATTACTTGATAAATAATGTAGTAATTATAATATTGTTTTAATTGTAGTAATTGCTTTTCGTTATAATTAAAATAATTAGTTGATAAATAATGATGTAATTACAACAATGTTTATATTTGTACTTATTGATTTTTATTGTAACACGGTGAGATATTTTTTTATTAAAATTATGACCTTTATAATAGATGACCTTTCATAATAGCATTTATATTTGTACTAATTGCATTTTTTTATTGTTTTTTTTAATTACATAGCAAGATGAAGCACATAAATTGTAGCATGTCTGGATGAAGAGAAGAGGGAAGACCAAAAGACACAATTTTCAGAGTTTTGACAGTTATGCTGTTGTGGAGGGTTTTGCACAATTTAAAGACATTCATAGCCATACATTCGGAGGAACATCAAATGAAGGAAATCAACATACGCGCACACAACCAATTGCTGGAAATTCTCCTATCAACTTGGACATGGATGTATATGAGGTAATTGCAGGTGAAACTGCAGATCCTAATGTGAGGCCTTAAGGAAGGAAGGTTGCGAAAGAAGCAATTCAGAAAGGAAAGAAGGCAGTGAAAGATCAAAGTCCTTTGTCAAGCACTGTCGAGAGTATAGCGAACAACCAAAAAGAGGCAACCGTTGGCAAGAAAAAACTCGATAAGGAATTCACTCGAAGTCTCCAAGAGGAAAATCAACGAGATTGTATCCGATTGCAAATAGATATGCGAAAAAATGCATTCCTATTTCAAGAGAGGGAAGACCGAATTAAAGAGAGGGAAGAGCGTATTATGTAGATTGATACAAGTCATATGACGTCAACTTAAAAACGTTATTGGTCAAGAAGCAAAAGAAGATAGCGGAGAGAGAAGATCTTGGAGAGCAGACGCCACCTTCTATGGGTGGATACTATCCGTAACCCAATTTTGGTGCTGCATTCCACAACTAAATTTTGGTGGTGCATACCCACAACCTCCTTACCCCGGTGCATACCCATAACCACCTTGCCCCTATGGATTCCCACAACCTCCTTTCACCGGTGGATTTCCACAACCCCCTTAACCCGGTGGATTATATCCGCAACCACCTTACCCCGGGGCATATCCTACACAACCACAACTTTCACCTTTCTCTACGGGTGATTCCACCAACCCTAACCCTAATGATGACTCTTCAAACACAAATTGGATTCCTAGAGAGAATGAGGATCATGATTTGAATAATTAGGTGATTATGCATGTTGTGTAATTGTATTGTACTTATTCCTAGTTTTTCATTTATGTAAGCATAAATTTTATGAAATAAAAATTGTATTTGACATTAATTGTCCATAAATCTCCATTATTACCATCTATTTACATAAAATCTATTTCAAATTTTCAAAAAAAAAAAAAAAATCAATGAACAGTAAATCTGACTGGTCAAGAAACGAAACGGATGGAAACCCATGTCCAGTGGCAGTGAACGGTTTTTTGACTGGTCGACCTCTTGGCTTTTCGACCTTGACATTTCTTGACTACGGGTGGACTTGTCCTTACATATGCCAGTGAAAATAAAAATTATATTTATAATGTTGGAATTATAACTTACCAACAGGTTATGACAGTGATTAATATACTCATATTTATTTTTTTATTATTTATTTACTTATTTATAATTTTATGTGGTTTTTGGTGAGTGGCCAAGTCTACACACTTATTGTAGACTTTCCCACATCCGATCATGCACTACTATATTAATCTTTTTCGCCCCCATGCGATCAACAGTGCCTCCCTATTGTTTTTAGAGAAAAATTTAACAACCGTCCCCAAACTATTTTGCCCAGACCAATTTGATAATTGAATTTTCAAAAGTATCAATGTGATACCCAAAGACTTATATTGACATCGACGTGATACCTCCGTCTAAAATCTTGATGGCTCTGTCTATTTGTTGACGTGGCAAGCTGTGTCAGACATGTGATATTTTTGTCAAGTGCAGAATAGTCTTTCACTACTAACTAATTACAAAAAAAAAAAAAAAACCACAAAGACAGCTTCCACCCCCCCACCCAAAAAAGAAAAAACTCTCATTCTTCTTCTTCTTTTTCTTCCCAACACTGCCTCCTACTCCTAGATGCATCATTTTGCTGGGTTACGCCAGGTGATCTCGATCACCATCACTTTGTTAGGGTTTCGCGGCGCTAAGCAGTCGAGATTCTTGGGGCTTAAGCTCCTATTCAGACCCGATATCTATCGAAGAACCTGATGGTCCTGATGATGATCAACGACCCCTTGTTAAAAATTGGGGCTGTCAAGTTGTTGAGTGAGACGAGGCAGTCAGCTGGAAGAGTGGTGACCATGAGAGAGTGGCCGTTGAACACGGTAGTGATCTTGGCGCCTAACGGGAGGGGCTTGAGTGATTGGAGAGGGAAAACGATGGGAGGAGGTGGTAGCGGATGAGGTTGAGAGTGGGCTGGCCGGAGTTGGTGAAGGCGGCATTGGCTGAGGTGAAAAAGGTAAGCGACGACGACTGGGAGGTGATGGAGTGAGAGGCGAGGTCGAGTGCGAGGGACATGGATTTGTAGCAAGAATTGGAGAGAATCTTGGAGGCGTTGGTGATGGTTTGGGCGGAGAGAAGGAGAGGAGAGAGAGAGAGAGAGAAGAAGAAGAAGAAGAAGAAGAAGAAGAAGAAGAAGAGTGAGGTTGAAGAAGAAGAAACTATTTTTCTTTGATTTCTTAGGAGAGAGTCACCAGCCGCTGGGGGGCTCAGAGGACGCGGTGGAGACGAGATCGGAGAGGAGGATGCTGCGGCATTTGGTCTTCCAGCAGACGTTGCGAATGAGGGAGGAGAATTTGGTGCTGGGGCATGCGGTTGGTGGTTGGTGGCTGATGACGTAGTCAGGTGAGTAAGGAGATATGGCGGCTGAGGTTGTGACAGTTTGGCTAGAACACAATCCCAGAAAAAGAAGAAGAAAAAAAAATGTGAAAAGAAAAAAAAAAGAATTAACAAAAAAAATGGTAAATTGGTCTTTTTTTTTGTTTCCACGTGCTTGCCACTTCAACAAATAAAAGGTGCCGTCATAGATTCTGAGCGAAGGTATCACGTCGATCTTAATATAAGTCTTTGAGTATCACATTGGCCTTAGAAGAATAGTTTTGGGACGGTTGTTGAATTTTTCTCTTGTTTTTTTTATTTTATTTTTTCTTCTTTCTTCTTTATGGTGAATTGCTTGATCTAAGGTAGATTGATTATGTAGATTAATTAATTCAAACAAGCAAGGAGAACCATTAAACAATCACAAGATTTTAAATATATTAAAAATTAAAAATCAACACAATTTTTGTATTAAATTGTGCTTTTGGTTGTCAATTTCAATATTGAATCCTAATGACTTTTTTTAACAGAAGATGGTGGAGGAGAAATATTTTCCTGTATCTCCATTTTGCTTGTTTTAATTTTTTAATTTTTTTTATCAAATACTGTTTTATTTTTATTATTATTGAAATATAATTTTGTTTAGAATATTTTTGAGAAAATTATTGCTATTATTTCTAATTTTAATCTATGTAGCAATAATTAATCCACATAATGGATATTTGGAGTCTAAATAAGCATAAAAGGGTAAGATCACAAGTGTCTGGTAGAATTATATGAGTAAACTGTATGATATTGTATGAACTACACCCACATAACTAACCTAATATTAGGTTTTGGAGTTTGCCTCATGTAGATATAAATATATGCTTTCTGTCACCAATTAAGGGAGAGAGAAAAGAAAGAGCTATAGTTTAGGGTTTTTGAGAAGTAATTGTAGTTTCAGGTTCTATAGAATAATTATCTTTCGGTTTGTTGCTTTTGTTCTTGTGAGCGACAAATATAGATTCGAGATAGTTGTTCTTCTATTTGGTTTTTCTCTTTTCATGAAGTGTATTTGGGTGTAATTAGGATTTGAGTTTGAGTGTTAAACACCTTGTAATATCTTTTTTGATATTAGTGAAATCTCCTCACTGTTTCCAACAGTGGATGTAACCCTTTGATTTTTAGGACAAACCACGTAAATCCTTCGTCTTTTGGATTTTTCTATTAATTTATCTTTTTCATATTTCAATACTTCATACATGTTTGATGCTTCCGCACAACAATCTAATAGCGTAAACCTAGATGAACGAACCATCTTGAAAAAAAAGAGAACAAGGAAAGAAAGAAAACTATGAGAAGGGGGATGTTGGAAAAGTGTGGCTTAGATTAGAGATCTTTGGATTCCCACATCAGAAAGGTGAAGAGTCATCCTTGATTTATAAGGAATGTGGGAGCATCAGCATTATTGAATCCGAGTGTGTGAGACTCTTTTGCCGCTTCCGCACAACAGGGGAGATGGTTATAGAAGAGAGAATTCATGGAATTTTGTGAGAAAGATTTGAAATATAGGCTAGAGAGGGCAAGCAGGGTGGGGATTATATCAATGGGGCCAAAGGCCCTTTAGGGAGAGCCATCACAGACCCTCAAATTTGGATATGAAACACAGAGTTTAGAAAGAGGGAGGACACTGTCTCTAAAACTCTTTGAAAAACTTTGATAATGACCCACTCCACACAGTGAAGATAGAAAGAGTGTAGGTAAAAGTTTTGACCATCTTGATGTATTGGCATTCCTATACAAAACCGGAAGTATCGTACAAGCTGATTCAAGAGAATCTCAGGTAAATGTATCCATGCATACATGCATAAATTAGGTGTTAGTCTAGGAAAATATCTTTGGAGTTTAATGGGTTTAATATCTTTATTTATTTATAGAATTTTTCTGGTGTCTTTAATTGGTTATCTTTAAAAACAAAAGATAGTTCCGTTGTAGAAGTGGAATTAGGGTAAGAAGAATATGTTTTGTTTGTGGTTGGTGCGGCCTCCTTTGCATATATTGAGAAAAGAGACATTTATAGAGATAGAGGTCTTGGACGCAAGAATATTTGGGAGTCTTGCTTGTTCGTCTAAGTTTGAGTCTTCACATGGGTCAAAGACACTTGGTCCATGAATAAGTGTTCTTGACTATCTTTCATATGCATAGATTATCTTGAGATTAGTAGAGAGGTTGTGAAGAAAGAAGAGCGATATTTGGTGATCGTCCAAGTGAAGAAGGAGTTCGAGATGAAAGACAAACTTTGGATTAGTTTGTGTCTAATCATTGTAGCCGAGCTAGGGCTATTTAAGTTTGTAAAGAACATATCCTTCATCATAAATTAATTCTTATTTTGGGTTCTCAAGATAAGAGCCGCAGTGTTTTTAATCTCATGTTTGAGATTTTCATTGCGTAACCAAAAATCTGGTGTTCTGTTTGTTATTTTTGATTTCTGCCCAGTAGAGATTGATCCGTGCACTGCAATCCTCATTTTCCAGAAAAACACATTCTGTCCTTGTATTTTCAAAGAGTCACTCCATAAGCAATTTCACCTCATCTAATGGTTATAGCATACTAGGGAAGTTCAAATTTTGGAAATTATTCCAATGAAAAGAAAACCGAGGACCTAATGCTTGCTGCAAATGTTCTACTTAAGGTTTCAAGAAATGATTGAAGAAGGTCCATGACGGACACTTTTTCACCTGTTTAGGAAGAACCTTCAAATAAAACAAAATAAAAAATAAAAAAGGAAGGAACTACAAATGCACCACAATGCCAGGTTCTATGCAAAAAAGCCTGAACTCATCCAAAGGACACGACCTTGTAAGCAATCTGCAAAGATCACCACCGGGCCTAGCTACATACATCGCGACTCAACCCAGCCCATATCATGCGATCTTTTACGAGAAATAATAGTTCCATAAAAGAGCCTAAAAATAATGCGACAAATGAAGAACTTGACATCACATTCCATCAGATCTAGTTACCCAAATTCTTGCTCTTATCTTCCTTGTTCTGTGCATGAATTTCACTACCTCTTTACACTAAATAAGTGTAAATCTCTTTTTAACCCAATGGAAGGCATATAAATTTCATGTGGTTTGTCTCTTTCCGTCATTAAAAAGAAAAAGTTTATTTATTAAAAAAGACACAATCAAATTGACAAATTTAGATGAAACTTTGTGTTTCATGTTTTATGTATATACGTAAACATGCTCCATCAATAAAAGAAGAGAAAGAATCAGAAATCAAAATAAAAAAATTTAGAATAATTTCTTTTATTATCCAAAAACCAAACATCAGCTAGATGGCCAAAGGGATAAGAAAGAAAAAAAGAAAAAACGGAACAAGATACATAGTCTCACGCTTATAAACCTATGCCAAAAGAGAAAATAAAATCTATTTGGCTTTTGACTTAATGAGTTCGACAGCATCGGATACGGCTGGAAGGGCAGGAATTGCACCCTTCTGAGTAGTGCAGAGAGCTCCACAAGCATTTGCAAAAGACAGAGCCTCCTTCAATTTTGCTTCATCCTATATGGTCAAAAACAATTGAACATAGTTATTAAGATTACTAATTATCAAAAATCAGAAAATGAAAGTTTAACTGAAATCTTACCTCAAAGATGGACATATCTTTAGCCATGGAAAGAAGAAATGAACCAACAAAAGCATCACCCGCACCAGTTGTGTCAACAGCTTTAACCGAGAAACCAGTCACATTTCCTTTGAATTTCTGTATATGTTATATTAATTTGAGATCATTAGATCAGTACGTGTACATAGAAGAGTAGGTAGCAAGTTCCAAAGTTGTAGGTAAGTAAAAGTACGTCTATATACCTTGGTAAAGTATCTGCAACCTTTCTCACCATCAGTGACAACAAGCAGTTTGAGATTATCGTGCCAGAGGGAGAGAACCACTTCTTCTTTGTCAGGATCTCCTTGAGTTAGGAATTGCACCTCATCATCGCTCACCTATAAATTAGTACTAGATTGCTTACAAATCACTCACTCACGATATGATATGATAAAATAACAAACTATTAAGCACGTAGTTTATGATTAATTTGTTCGGTAGAAATATTTTAAAAATAAAATCTAATTTGCAATATCAATAATAATATGGTCCATATAGATTGATTGATCTACAAATGCACACATGTACATATCTAGGGAATTAAGTCATAATATTGAGTATATTTGGATGATAATATATATCTGATCCATTACAAATGCACACATGTAGGTAATTTATGCAAAGGTAGGTACCTTAATGAAATCAGCCTGATTCCAGATGCTCTTGATGCCATCTCTAGCAGCATCAGCAGAAGGCCAGAGGGGCAACCTGACGTTGGGATCATAAGAAAGCAGTATACCGGCATCCTTGGCGGCTTTCATGGCCGCCATATGAGCCGATTTGCATGGCTCAGATATTAGGCTTATGGATCCATAGTGGAATATCTTGCCCTGCTTAATCAGACCCATGTTCAGCTCTGAATCCTTGAGCAACATGTCAGCACTAGGGTTCCTGTAGAACATGAACTCCCTCTCACCGTCCTTTCTCAAGGTTACAAACGCCAGTGCGGTTCGAGCATGCGTATCCACGCACACTCCCTCAGTGTTCACCCCATTCTTCTTCAGTATGTTGATCAGCATGTGTCCAAACTCGTCATCTCCCACCTATACATTCATGTCAAATATCATATCATATCAATAAATTAGTTACATAATATAATCATGTAGAACAAAGACAGAGATCCATCATATAATCTAAGGGATCCGATCGAAAGGAACCTTTCCGACGAATGCCGCTTTTCCACCAAGCTTACTGATAGCACAAGCCACATTGGCAGGTGCACCACCGGGGGCTTTGAGAAAGCCGGTGGACTCCGCCAACGACACTCCAGCGGTGTCGGGGACAAAGTCGATCAACATCTCCCCGAAAGCAACAATCAGTGAATCCGCCATCTTCGATTCTTTTTCTTCTGATCTGGTCGAGATCTAAAACCTTCTTCTTCTGATCGAGATCTAAAATGTAGGTTGGCTGGTAAACAAGTTTAATCAACAACAAGGGCCTTTATATAGAGCTGTTTCATACTTTGGCAGCAAGATAACTAACTGGTATGCATCACGTAAAATTAGGATAAGATAGCTACTTACTATCTATATTTCGATATGATTGATTTCACCTCAAATTGGTTGTAACGTATACCTATCCCAACTGATATAGATCGAGGATCTCGAGTATTTTGTACCGCAAGAATGACCTAGCTTTTGTGTCCTACTACCGCTAAAAATATATCTAACGGCTCATCTCTTATAATCAAAGATAATTAAGATGGTTGATTACCATTTATAGTCATTATTGACCATCGGATCTTTTTACTATATTTTAACCCATCTTAAATATATTAATTAATTGGTGGATCATTAGTTGTCTTTTGTGAGTTCAACTTCTCTTTCAGTCATTATTCCTAAACTTAAGGATATAGCTTCTCAATGAGATTATTACTCTTAGGTTTCATAATTTCATTACAAGATAAAGACGTATATTACATGGATTATTATCCCTTTTCTTGCTTCTTGAAATACATGTTTGTTCATATTTTTTTTTTTCAAAAGGTTGAATAGGGAACACCTAGACAATCTGCACCTTCAGGGTATGGGATTGCATCATCTGTACCAATTGGGTTGTTGCCCGTTCAAATTTCAACGTCAGATTTTCAGGTCTCTTTGCAATATATGAGGGATTGTCGGATTCAATTCTCCGTGCAATTTATTAGGGATTTTCCGAAACAAACTATTCAAAGTGGGAGTGTAATTACTATCCGATTATCGTAAGAAACTCATTGGAGATTGATCCATATTTGTTTATATATTATAGGGGTTTTTGTCTATTTACCCAATTTCTAGATTTTTTTATTCCTCACTTACCCCATTAAGTTTTTTTAATTCCTCCTTATCCAAAACATTCTAAGGAAGTCTTCCATAATATCTCATTTTTTTAAGACTATTTTACCCTTACCCCTTTGTTACTTAGAGAGAGAGAGAGAGAGAGAGAATGGAAGAGAGAGAAACTATAGGAGACTTCGCAGGAGTCCGGTCACCGGCCAACTTTCGCAGGAAGCCGGTCACCGACCGCCGCCCATCGAAATTTTCTGAAAACCTCCCCGGAGGTCTCTAAAGAGCTCGTCAGAGATTTCATAGGTCGCCGGAAAGGTTTATTGCCCCAATAGACGTCTACTGCCCTCCCCCCCCAAATAGACGTCTATTGCCCCCAATAGAGGAGCAATAAACCTCTGTTACCCCCAATAGATGTCTATTGCCCCCAATAGAACTTTCGGTCACCGAAATGAGAACTAATCTTCCTAAAATCAGACAAATAAAACTTTGATTAAAGAAAAAAACAAAGAGACTATATCAATTCAAAACGTCTATTGCCCCCCAATAGACATTCAATTTTTTTTTCTTTCCTTTTGTCCCATTGCTTGATTTGGGCACCCAGAGAAAAGCTCTAGGCACCCAATTGGAGTTCAAGGAGTTCATCTGTAAGATGTGAACGACGACACCATCGATGATGCCGCCAATCTTTTCACCACCAAGTGTAAATTCCAATAATCTCCAATCTCGACATCCGTCTACAAAGCTCCCCGCGTCCACCCGAAACGAGGTGATGGACTGGGTATGTGGTTTTCGGGAAATGGTCTGAGATCAAGGAACGTTCGCAATAGAAGCCTCCGTCGTGGAGCTGATCGGAATTGGAGGCGTTGGGCTCAAATTCGGGGTTGGGCCTTATTGATCGGAATCGGAGGAGTCAGGGAATGGAACTCGATTTCGAATCTGATCCTGACAGCGGTGACCGGAGTTTATGAGCGAACTGCTACAAATTCTCTCTCAACTCGATGGCGTACTCCTCCGGCACGACGGCGGTGATGCGCAGCACCGGCGGTTTGGTTCTCGACATGTCAGCTTTCTCAGCGAGCTCTTTCATCAGAGAGAGAGAGAGAGAGCGAAAATGCATCTCCGACAGCCTTGCTGGAGAGAGATAGGTTGGGGTTGTGCTGGCGAGAGAGAGAGAGAGAGATGACAGAGGGGGGAATGGCATCGATGTAATTTTTTAATTAGGCTGAGGGTAAAAATGTCAATTTAGTTTAAATTGGGTAAGGGAGAATAAATCTGTTGCTGGGGTAAGTGAGACAGTTTTGGCTGATTTTAATGCTTTAGGTCAATGACCCATTGTATAGACAAAGATGTACGGAACTACATTCTAGTCGGAGTGTCCAATATTTCATACACATTCTAATCCTTTTGGGATTGTATCCTATCAGTAATCCATTTTGGATTAGATTACTACCATACCATATCTATTTAGAACCTATAAAAGATTAAGGGGAAAATGTCTATTTATCCAAATTTTAGCTACTTTAATTCCATTTACCCCAATATTCTATAAGATTGTCCACTTACCCAACATATTATATATTTTTTGTCCTAATACCCAATTAATTTTTTTTATCTTTCATTTATTTATTTTTGAAACAATTTTACCCTTTGTCCCCTTATTACATAGAGAGAGAGAGAGAGTCAGAGAGAGAAAAGTCATCGGAGACTTTGTTGATCGTCGACATTTGGTCATCAGAATCTGGTATCGGTGGCCAAACTTTGCCGGAATCTCGCCAGACTTTGCCGAAAGCCCGACAGATGTCGCTAGAACCTCACTGGAACATCGCTAGACTTTGCAGGACCCTTGCCAGAGGTTTTACTGGGGGCCAATAGAAGGGTTTATTAGGGGGCAATAAATGTTTTATTGAGGGCAATAAACTTTTTTATTCAGTTATGTTGGGTTTCCGGTTGCTAGAATGCTGAGGGTTGTTGGACTTGGTTAGAATGCCGAGGGTCGCCGGATCCTCACAGGAGATCTTGTCGGAGCTCGCCGATCATCGGAGGTCACCGGTGAGGTCACGGGAGGTCCATGGGGAGGTCATCGAAGATCTTGTAGAAGTTTTAGGAGGTTTATTGACCCCAACAAAAGTTTATTAACCCACAATAAAACTTGTTATGATTTGAAAATTTTTATGAGGTTTATTGAATAAAAGTTTATCATCCCCAATAAATATTTATTGACCCTAATAAAAGTTTTAATGCCCCCTGTAAAAGTTTTATCTCCCTCCCCCCCCCCCCCCCCCCCCAAATAAAAGTTTTATTGAGGGTCAATAGTTAGTAAAAAATAAAGATGTTCTTGATTTTGAAAGTTTTAGGAGCTTTATTGACCCCCTAACGGCCATCTCTGGCGACTGGAATTGAGAATCCGATGACTAGAGTCCGGAGTCGGCTAAACCTTAAACCCTAAACTTAATAAACTTTAATTGGAGAGTGGCATGCTTGTAATTTTATAATTGAGCTTTTTTCAAAATAGTCTTTTTACTTTTAAATGCAGTAAGTGAGCTGTTACGTTCCAGGTCTAAATTTTTGGTTTAATAATCTTATAGACGGTAAACGACAACTACTTTCACATTTTACTATGTTTTAGCACTTTTAGTGGCCCTAAAAGTTGACTTTTTGTTCGGGTCAAAATTTGAGAAAATGTTCTTCATGAAAGTTGTAGAGGACGCTAAACCGAGAGCGTGCATACGTGATACGTAAATATCGGAGTTCCTCTGTGAAAGATATAAGCGCAATACGAAGCTACTGTTCACAGTAGATGGTATATATTTGAATTTTTACTGTTGGTTGTATAACTTTTTCATTTTCTCCTTTTCTCTCCTTCCCCGCACGCGCTTTCTCCTTTTCTTGATATCTTCTCCGTTCTACGACAGATTTGAGTGAAACCGGTGGGTGCAGACTCGTCTCGACCTCCTCTCGAAGCTGGTGGCTCACGGCGGCTTGGCTGGAAAACAGCGCATCGAGCCTTAGAAGTTTACTGTAGCAGTTTGAGTCAACGCCGATTTCTTCCGATTTCGGCCACCCTAGATGATCAAGTCAGGTTCTTTGGAAGCTTCTTGGGACGTAGATGTTGCTCCCCGAAGCTTTTGTCGAGATTTGAAGTGTGTAGGAAGAATCAATGGTTTGAAGTTTGAGGTTACTATTCACAATTCGGGTTCAACATTCTCCTTAATTGTTGAGGTACTTCCGCTCTTTTTCTGACTTGGTCACAGTTGAGAGAATTAATGGGTGTGTTGTGGAGGTGCTACTGCCAAATTTTGGTGTCCATTGGAGTTGGCGGCGGTGGCGGAGGCTAGGATAGCTTTTTAATTTTAATTTCTGGCTAGTTAAATTCTATAATTATCATAGAGCTTATATATGAAGTTTGGTGAGGATTGGTGGAGTTTTGAATCGGTTATAAATTTCTAAAGATTTGAATTTTGGTTAATGATAATCGTGAATTTGATTGTCGGATTTCCTCCATAATTGTTGTATAGTCTGAAATCGACGAGTGGGCAGTGTTGGTGAAGTTTGGTTGGATGTGGAAGAGGATTAGAGAAGTTGAGGTTATGGGTTTTGGAATTTAATTATTGATTATCGTAAAATTATTTTTTCTTTCCGTCTGGTAATTATTAGTTTACGAATATCATATTGTACAGGACATGAGGAGGCTTCCCACGAGGACAGCACATATCGAAAACAGACATAGCCGTATACTATGAGTGGATGTTTGTTTTTAAATTATTGCATGCAACCATATTTTCCCTTCAGCAAGAAATTATTTTACTTATCAATTAAATTCTTGAACATATATTTTGGCTTCAAATATTATTTATATAACTTGGACTTTTGAATTATGATTTATTAGTTTTGCGTTGAGACTTATTTTTAGTTAAAGAGTTGAACCTAGTTATTTTTCCGAGGTAATTTTGGGGAATTTCTTTTAGTTGTTTTGACCGTTTATTTTAATAGGAAAGACAGATGTTGGTGTGCGGGGTCACGTCATTGGTTAAAAATTATTTTTGTGAAATATTTGAGAAGCCTTTCTGATTTTTGTTTTGTGGTTTTAAACCTCCATACCTGGGGTCAATATAATTTGTTGCTAGCTAGCCAATTAGTACTTCTCCCCGCTTACTATGTGTTTGAGGGTGAGTTGAGCATTAAGCAGGCGATACTCAAGAGTGTGGGACACTTCGACTCGAGCCTAATCGGCTCTCTTATTCGTATGGTGACAACTTATTTCTCATACTTTATTCTTATTTAACTAGTGGGGCTAGTCCGGTCTTAACCAGCAGGGCTAGTATATTTTCTTTGAGACTTATAAGTTCTAAAAGTATACGTTTACCCTTTTTGTTGCATGCCTTGGTTTTCTTTCAAGGACTTTAGGTGGGAAAGCAGGACATATATTTCTTTTAGTCCATTATTTATTTTTATCCACTCATGCTATCGTTTTTATCTACTTTCTCCTGGGCTTTTCAGTTTCAAATGCCCAGTTCACAGTGTCGAGGATCAGCTTAGGAGTTGAGGCTAGCACTACCACTGCTGTCTATGATCTGTAGGTTACCAGTTAACGTACTTGTGTAATGTTCTTTTCTTTGTCTTTAGACTACTTTGATAACCATGGAATTTGTGTTTTATTGTGCGAATTAGAAGCTTTTGTGAGTTTGGAATATTGGACAATTTGTAAATTTAAGTGTGGATTTTCGAATTTATAGTAAGATAACTCTTTGGATTAAGTTGAATTGTTTGGAAGGGTAGTTGGTTTTATTTAACAGGTTTTGGGTTGTCCACTTTTAGGGAAAGTTCTGTCGAATTTTCTCGAAAAATGGGCCCTGCAGGTCCATCTTGGAAATTAGGGAGTTTTTCCAGGGTGGGTCCTGTCAGTTGGTATCAGAGATTTAGGTTTTCGTTTCCTGTCATTTACACTATCTTATATACTTGAGGACATCTAGTATCTTCTGAGTGATGGCCCGACCGCCGAGGATCCCCATCATGTGCTCTACGGTATTAATGTGTTCTTCAAGTGTACAAGGTAGTTGTCTTAATATCCTTGTTGTGAATCATCTAATTCATTTCCAATCTCAGGTGCTATGCCTCCTAGACGTCGTAATCATAGGGAAAATCCTCCCGCTCCAGGAGAATTTCCTTCTCCTGGAGGACTGGCAGATGCTTTGGGAAGTATCGTTCAGCAGTTGGGAACAGTTCAAGGTACACTTTAATCAGATAAATTGTCCGGAGGACCGAAAGGTGGGCTTGGCAGTAGACTTTCTGGATGGTGTTGCTTTTGATTGGTGGGATGGGATTGTCAAGCAACCAGGAATGCCGGTCCAATGACTTGGGAACAGTTGAAGGTACACTTTGATCATCGGTATTATGGCATGGCAATTCGTGACAGGATGAAGTATGAGTTCTTGCATCTAGAGAAAGGAGACAAGTGAGTGTCGAAGTTTGAGCAACGATTCACCCAACTATCCCAGTTTGTGCCAGACTTGGTAGGCACCGAGGAGGAGCGGATTTCTACGTTCATTAAAGGTCTTGTGGGTGATTATCGTCTGCAGCTGACGGCTGTACCATTCTACACTTACCACGAGGTGGTTAATGCTGCTTTGAGACTCGAGACCATGTATCTATCTGGTGTCCGACCTCATGATTCGGATGGCCCCAGCCAGGGTCCATCCAAGAGGGCAGCTTCCACCTCGGGATCTTCTGTTGGCAGTGATTGCATATAGTTAAAGAAGTTGTTTGTTGACTTGTTTTGCTTGTTTAGAACATCTGTTGCCAAAATTCTGTTTTTTAGTCATTATATGTATTTGCATTTGTTTTTTAGTTGTTGTGTCTAACATATGTTCTTTCCTTTGTTTTCTTTTTCTTGAACTAGAATCGAGGGTTTACTATTGAGGTCATCGTGTCTGAGAATAAAGTCAATCAACTGCTTGTGAGGATGGCATGATGAAGTGAGCTACTGAAGGCCTTTGTTGATGGCAGCAAGTTATTTTTTTTTTCAATGTTGTGCTACTTTGTTTCTTTTTCTATTAAACTATTGGAGTCTTTGGCTGTTGGCAGCATTGCAGCAACACTTAATTAGCTATTTGGTTTGTAATGACTTAACTTACTATGTCTTGATTGCTTTGAACCTAATTATGAGACTGTTGTCTGACACTTGAACTGCTTAGTGATGTCTAAAATTCTAGGTTTAATAATTTGCAAGTTTGAATTACTTAAATTTGATCATTTGTAATTTTGCAGCTGGTTTGATAATTTGCAGGTTTGTACTGTTAGGATGATGCATTTGCTTAGATTTTGCAAGTTTGAATGCTTGGATTTGAATAATGTTTGTAATGTTATGCACTTGGATTTTGTGATGCTGAAAATGAACTGAACAGGTTTCATAATTTGCAGGTTTGTAGTTTGTATTGTTAGAGTGTTAGGATGATGCATTTCCTTAGATTTTGCAAGTTCAAATGCTTGGATATGAATAATGTTTGTAATGTTATGTACTTGGATTTTGTGATGCTGAAAATGGACTGAAAACCTAGTCATTATGGGCTGAAAATGATCTATTATAGTAGGGTTCTTGATCCAAAGTACTAAAATCAGCTAAAATCATCCTACTTACCCTAGCAACAAATTTTTATTCCCACTTACCCTATTTAAAGCAAAATAACAATTCTACCCTTAACCAAATTGCTTATTCCCTCGATCTCTCTCCTCTTTCAGATCTCGCTCTCTCTCATCTCTCTCATCCCTCTCCGATTTCAAATTGATTTCCAACACCCCACCTCCCCACATCCCAATCAAGGCCATCGGAGCAGGGGTACTTGCTGGAGGCTCCGATGATTTCCACATGATCTACATCAAATATTGCAAGCTGTTGCTCTAAGTCGTCGCGTGCATCGATGCCTGAAATTGGACCGTTTGATATTTGTAGCCGTCACACAAGACCTTCATCATCAAGAAGAAGCTGGGAAAGAAGATGAAGCATAACAGGCCCATCCCTCACTGGATATGCATAAGGATCCTCTACTTTCTACTTATAGTTTTTATAGCTTCATAATTTTCATCCTCTTCTTGGTAGCTCTTTTTTACTGGTTAGCGTAGGAGATTTCCCTTTCTGGAGGCAGATTTTAAATGCAAAGATTTGGTTGAAATATGAACTTGGATGAATAATGCAAAGCTTTGGTTGGCATTTGGGTATGTTAAAAGCTTTGGGTTAGTGGCTTTTGATTAAAAAAAGCCATGTTCTTACCTTTTGAATTCATTGAAAGCTTTGCTTGGCTCTCTATGTTAAAAAGTCAAAATCTTATCCAACAAAGGACATACAAGAAAACAAGTCAAATTGAACAGTCATGGCTAGCATGACCTTTTTTTCTTTTTCTTTTTTGGTGATACTATTTTTTTTTAGTGTGGGTTTGTGGAATAATAGTCTTTTTGCACTTTTTTTTTCCAAAAAAATTTGATTGAGCTTTGTACTGAGTAAATCAATATATAGGTGAATAGATAATGTTGTTTAGATGTGCAGATGTGCTACTAACTAAAACTACTGAATTCTAAATTAAAAGTTATTTATTGCCCCCCAAAGAGGTTTATTGGGGGACAATAAATGTTTTCAATTGATGTATTTTTTTTTTTTATTTTTCTTTAATCAAAGTTTTATTTGTCTAATTTTACGGAAATTAATTCCCATTTCGGCGACAGAAAGTTCTATTGGGTGGCAATAGATGTCTATTGAGGGCAATAAACTTTTCCGTTTACCTATGAAATCTCCGACGATCTCTTCAGGGACCTCCGACGAGGTTTTCAGAAACGTTCCGTGGACGGCGGCCAGTTCTTTAGATTCTGGTGAAAGTTGAGCGGATTTCGGTGACCGGTGGCCAGAATCCGGCGGCCAGTGACCGGGCTCCAACCTAGTCTCTTATGGTATCTCTCTCTTCCATTTTTTCTCTCTCTCTTTCTCTAAGTAACAAAGGGATAAGGGTAAAATAGTCTTAAAAAAACATTAAAAACAAAACTTAATGGGGTATTAGAGAAGACTTCCTTAGAGTGTTTTGGATAAGGGAGAATTAAAAAAACTTAATGAGATAAGTGGAAAAAAATCCATAGAAATTAGTTAAATTGATAAAAACTCATAATAATAAGCAGAATTATGGTTTCACTTGGGCTTGAAAATGATAAATCTGGGCCCATAATAAAACCGAAACCAACTTGGTCCGATTCAAGAATTCGGCCCAACTGAAAATTTGGCCAAGCCATCAATAATATGGTGTTCGGTGTCACAAATGAGATTTCCGATTATTTCGGGTCAACTTGGGTTTGGCCTTCCAACCGTCCCGACCCGACTATGCCCAGGCCACCCAACCTTAATTTACTGTTTTACGAAATAGTTTCTGAAAAAATTCTTCCGTGAAATATTGCCTTGTAGCTTAATATTTTTCTTCTCTGACTGTTGTATAATCGATAAATAAAGATGTGGTATATATGGATGAAAGTGCACCGAAGAAAACTACAAAATTGCGGTGTCGTGGACACCAGGAAATGGTTTGAAAAGAAGAACAGATAAAGATACGGAACCAGATGGTAGTGCCGCAGTGCCACGATTCACTTCGAGAGATAGATAAGGATTTGTAAGATCAGATGGCATCACTGTGCGTTAATAATAGCTTTATATTAAACACCCAAACTCTACACAAACGCTCCTTTCTGCCTGCAACAACCAACAGAAGAAGAAGATCAGTGACCATAGCAGCGGAGTCGTCTTCTTCTATGGCTACTGAAAAATTGGGTATCAAGATTGAAAAGAATCCTCCCGAGTCCACGCTCACCCAGCTCGGCGTCATGAATTGGCCTAAGTATCTTTCTGTCTCTCAATTCTTTTTTTCTTTTATTTTGTTCTTTCTTTGTCTAGTAATATATGCGCGCGTTTTGTTGTGTATATCGCTCTTGGATGAGATATGAGTAAAGATCACTTCATTGTTTGTCTTTGTTCCTCTGTACGTTGCTTCTCTTTTTCTTTCTACAAATTTCTGTAAAGGAGAAAATAGAAAATTTTGATCCTACTTGCTGGCCGGCTTTTAGTAACGTTAATTGCATAGATTTTAAAACGTATTGATCGACAAATAGGGGATGCATCACTAATACTACGTAAATAGATCAGTCTTTAGGGGACTTGCGAAACCATATATGGATGAATTACAAATCTATTGTTCATTCAATAGAATTAATGTTGAAATGTATATTGTAATTGCAACTTCTCTTTCTAATCCCTGCTAAATGGAACTTTACATGCATAGGCAGAACAAAGCAGTTGAGCTGTATGAGTTTGTTTCTGCATAATTGCCTTTGTTTCGTAAGTTGGTGCATGAAATTTATTTGATAGCAGTTTGTTATTATTGGTATTGTTCACGTCTTTTATGCCCATGGTACCTAAGGAAGTATGGTATTTAAGTGTAGGCATTGCATTCTTTTTATTAGAACATTTTTAGGAGACTCTCTATCTTGGTTCTTTAATAATTTTAGAGAGCACGTTTAACTTTTTATCAATATTAACAGCTGCATCAAACTCCTAAGTGGTTTTCCATTTTAATTTTTACTTATCTCGCTTCTAAATATAAAGAGTTATATGAGACTCTCTACTTTTGTTAATTTAAAACATTCATTTTAAGTTATTATATGTAATTTATAAATACATTTAAACTATTTTTCTTCATTTAATAAATAATATAAATATAAAACTAGTTTATTATTATTATTATTATTGGAAACAAGAGGTGCTAGTCCATTAAAAAAGTAGAGAGAGGCATGCCATAACAATAACCTACCCACATAATCGAGTTATTGCCTAGAGACCTAGAAAACTAGAACCCTAAGTAAGGATGCCTTGGATAGCCATACAGAACCATAGAACCTAGAAACCTTGACACTGCCAGGAAAAGAACCGAACTATGCCAAATTCTAATCCCAATCTAGTCTTACTCCTCTAGGACCACCTTACGCAGAAGGGGCCTCCCTAGAGGTCTCAACAGACTTATCAGAAACCACACCAGGTCCCTCTACCTAAACCTCAGCTTCTTCTTCCTGCTTCTCTCGAGAAGCTTCAAACTCTTTGAAAATGAGCAATCATGAGAAAGTTGATCCTTAGATTTGTTATTACTCCCATGCGGTCTCCAAGCCTAAGTTTCTTAGCAGGGGAGACAATAATGCCGATTGTGAAGCTAGTGCCAAAGAAGCATTGAAGTCAATATGAACATATTTAAAGGGTGCAACCTGCTTAGTCCTCTTAGCATGGGTGATCAGTTCGGAACATACATTCCGCTTATGCCCCGCAATGGAAGCACTGTAGTCCTGCATTTCACCAAATTCTCTGCCAACAAAGCTACCAGCATTAGAGTTAGCTAGCTTTGCAGACCCCGAGCCGCAACCAGACTGGAACCAGGTAGCATTCATGGCCAGGGCTTGAGCCGTGGTACCAGGAAGGGTGAAGAAAGAAGGCGTCTTGAAAGGATTCATCGTCGCCTCCAGGAAGATCAGCTTGGCCCATGCCGCCGGATTTCCTCCATCATCATCACCACCAGAGAGTAGCAGCGTCCCAATGAGGCAAGAATTGGGCACTCGAGTCACCACACCACTTGAAACCCTAGCAGATCTAGGGTTTCCAGCAACCACGTTCTCAACCACTGAATCAACCGTCTTTTGGAACGACGGCCTACTGCAACCCTTCTCAAAGTGCTCAAGCAAACCACAGCTCTAAGGAAAACCCACAAAACGCTCGTATTTGAAGCAGAGCGTTCTCAACGCCCAGCTTGAACTCAAAGTTCATCTCCGGGAAAGCTTGTCTCACTAGAGATGAAATCAAATGGCGGAGCCTTACTCGATCCTCAGTGCCTAGCCAGATCCCAACCTTGTCCAGAAACAGAACCTCCCCAAGCGTAACCCCTACAATGAGTGCCGCCTCGTTTGTGATGAGAGCCATAGGAAAGCCTAGCACCTCCACCTAGACCGAGATGGAGAGGACCGAACCCTTCCCAGAGTCCGAAAAACCGTCGAACGCAACAAGAGCCAACAACGATTTGCCGTAAAATCAAGGCCCGCCGTTGACACCTGATCTCGCTCATGCTCCACCATGAATTTGAGGATGAAAAGATCCCCTTGATCTTTAACAAACAGCCTGTTTTTCAGATTCCACACCAAAGACAGCGTCCCCATGAGAGCTTTGACGTCCACTTTATGTTTGGCAGAGAGAAGACATCCAATTGCATAGTCATGATTGGAGAGAGCGGTGCCATCATCGAAAGTCACCTTCCCCTTCTAGGAGATGGCAAAGGCAGCCGTAAGCTTGGTAGAGACTTCGTCTAGCATGACGAAAGCTAAGCGATAGCGATTCAGGAAAAAAAAAAAAAATACTAGCTTGAAACCCTAGAGAACTTTTCGAGAGAGGTTGCTATAAAGTGTCAGTATAAAACTAGTAGTTAAAATAGAGAGAACTGATACAGATGTATTCTAAAAAGTGGCAAGCCAAAATGACTTTTTAGCTATTTCGGCTAAAATTTGACAAAAAAATGATTAGCATCGCTCAAGAGGCCTACATGAGTTAGAGAAATATTTATTTTGTTTCTTTTTATTTTTTGGATAAGTCTTTGATAATTTTATGTCCCTTACGAGAATGTTTAACGAAATAATTTATGAAGAACTATTTTACGAAACAACAAACCTTGTGATCCCAACGGCACTTCAGCATTGAGCGGTGTCACTTCGGCGTCTAACACTCAAACCCAGTTGCTTTTCCTAGAGCCCCTTGTCATTCAGCCTTTTGGTTATGTTTTTGGTGATAGTAGCAGGTGAAAAATCAGAGAGCAAAACATCCTCAAGGACGCCATGATAGAATCCGCCCGAAATCCGAGGTGGCCCTATGGACCCACCTTAAGAAAAATTTTACCGAAAATTGGCATAGTCACTTCTAAAAATGGACTATCCAAAACCTGTAGAAACCGAAATTCACACTTCTAAACCAGTAACTAACCTCAACACCAGGAGCCTGCATGCTCCCCATATACACAACGACCTCTAAACAATTCAGTAATAATCCAACACTTCCACAATCGTCCAGTAACTATTCGAGACTAAACATCTCCACAAACACAATCTCCCAAAGTTAAAACAAATACCCCAATAGGTAATCAGAGAAATCTAAACGATGTAAACCCAAATATATTACAAGTAGGTTAAACAGAGCGGAAGTATGCTATGCCTAGCTCCTACTATGCCAATCAACTGATCTGCAAACTGGGCATTAACCGAAAGGCTCGGATAATAATCTCCCAGGCTAGTCAAGGTATTCCCAATACTAACGTACCACCATGCCATCAAGTCAGAGTAGATACTGAACTTGAGTGATCCCACCACTAAGGCAGCCATCACATCACCACAAAGATGGACCATAGGGCAAAGGCAAGCATACTAGTATAATATAATTCGATAACCATATATATTATAACTGATGTATGGTGATATTAAATAAAAAATCCATGAAAATATCCGAAATATACTTCCCCAAAATCTCGCATAACAAATCAATGAAACCATAATCATAATTGTCAACATTTCCACAACATAAGAACAATTCTGTATTCCCATGCACAACAATCCGAAAATTCATAAAGCATATTCAAAAACAACTGCTCAAGTTCTTATTCCAAAATATTCATCAAAAATCAATTCATAGTTGCGGAAAATATAAACTCATCAACATGCAAAAATCCAAAAGAGTTTCAACCAATATTTGTTATTCAAAAATTCCAATGAAAACATAATACGAATATTTAAGGAAAAAGGAATTGCATGCATTTAATTTAAACAAAAGTCCACTCAAATACGGAAAAGTCAGCCATGCGTAGGAATCCTCGTTGAGCGATAGCTATACACGTTGTCTTGTACACAACGACAACTCATAAATGGCAATTCGAAAGATCAAAAACTAATTTCGAATTCTAGAACGGAACCCGGAAATCCTCTTCAAGAAACTCGTCAGAGATCCGAATTCACATCAGAATTGGCTCAAACTTCAAATGTTTCGCCAATTCAATAATTCTAGCAACATAAGAAAAAATGACAAAAATCGACGGTCAGATTTTCACGAATCGAAACTTGAAAATTAGAAGCTATAGAATTTCTGACTGATTACCAAACATCCACCAATGACAACAAAAGTCATGTTGACTTGTTCATAATATTGAGCTTTCCCTAATGGAGCAAAATAGAGGAATGTAAATGCCTCACGCGTCGCCGTATGAAACACTGAATTGAGTCGCAACATCTATGCCAAAATGTTCACTACATCAAGCCCAATAGCTCTTTCAACCATGTTGATGTCCAAAAACAAGCTAGGAAGCCAGAATTTACCTCGATATTGGATTCACAAAACTTAAATTCGCCAATTCTTCTTTCTTTGATCAATTAAGGGACGATGGCTTAGTAGATCTGAATGACGATGGGAAGGGCTTCAAAACCTAGGTGGTGGCACAACTTGAGGTGGCTGAAAAAAAAAAGCTCTGATCAGTTCGTGTCGCGCGAATTTCCGGAGCCTTCACAATGTCGAAACTCAAACTGTGATGGGATTTTGGCATAAAGGAGTCTTTGGATTGAAACAGAAAGAGGTGGCGGTCAATTTCAGGCCAATGGCGACATTGGTGATAGCTGGATAAGGGAGGAAAAGTCGGGTCAAGGTACCGATCATGGCGCGGGTAGGGTCAAAACCCGTGTCATGCAGAGAGAATATCAAATTGGGTTTCCGTACCAAAATTGGGAAGTTAACGTGTTTTACAAATTTTTGTGAAGCAAAATTTTTTGAAAAATGAGCCAAAGAAAAAGTCAACATTTGGAACCCCTAAATATTCGAAACAAAAGTAAAAGTAAAGATTTATGTCGTCTACCATTCAAATGATTAGTAGATAGGTAAATTTAGGTACAGAGCTCGAGTACTGAGGTTCACTGGGATTGCTAATTGTTTGGTGTGGCAAAAAATCTTCTGGCGCTGATCATTAGTGAGCATAGCATGGTTAAGTTGGATATCACTTGATCTGGTGGTGAAGCCCACGATATTGGTCTTGAGGATGAGCCATGCTAGGTCTAGAACTACGCTTGTGGGTTGTGGGCCTTTAGGAGGCTATTTCTTGGGACTACTGGGTTGGAGACCGCAGTGGCGGTTGTGTTTTCATTACCTTAGCTCACCCTTTAATGCCATTGCTGAAGATCGATCTAGAGTTGGACATCCTAGATCAGAGATTTCGAAGAGGAGTCTATAACAATTTCAACTATAGATCATGACATACGTGTGATATATGTCCTCTAAATGTAAATGTTGTTCTCATATCACAATTGCATGCTTAGGCGGGTTGGTGAGCAGTTGAGTTTCCTTTGAAGGCAGTATGTTTCTCTAATAGGTTTAGTAAGTGATTACTTTAGGTACACTAGGGGAGCTGGGTATGTTAGAGAGGAAAGATTTCACATTAGAATAGTGATAAAAGACAATGTAACTTATAAGTAGGTGGCTCACACCTAATTGTACCGATGCCTTTAGTGTTAAAACTCAACATCGAACGGGTGATTAAGTTGGGACAAAATAGGTACAATGGTGGGTCACAGACCGCACTTGTTGCTGTATAACATGGTGTTAGAATAGGTCTCTCTCTAATCACATTCCCAATTGTCATGAACCTTATTTGGGTTCCTTAGATAAGCCATCAGAAATATTTCTATTGGATTGCTACTTAATTAACCAAGTTTCCGATGTGGGGCTTGTGTTCCAATTTTCGATGTGGAAACTGGATTTGTTAATTGATTGCACATGTAGACCTAGAGGTAGATTGCACGTAAGGGGCATGTTGGAGAGAAAGTATCTCATATTAGAAAAGTGACAAAAATAATACAACTTATAAGTGAATGGTTCACACCCGATTGTACCGATGTATTTTGTGTTAAAATCCAACACCTGACGGGTAATTAAGTTGGTACAATTGTAGGCCACGGGCTACACTTGTAATTGTTTAACAGGGCATACTTGTTGAGTGTCAATACTCTTGTGATGAGTGATCTTTGTATTATTTTGACCTTTGATTGTATCATTACTACACAATGAACTTTCTTGGCAAAAAAAAAAAATTGAGGATACGTCTAAGTAACTCATGTTTCAGAACAGTTTTGGTGGTGATTTTTGGCCCTAATGCACCAACCACCAAACCAATCTTCCCCGGGCCGATACAGACGATTTCAGTGGCGGTTTGGTTGTCGATTGTAGCTTCTCAAACCGGCAGTGTAATTGAGTAACAGATATAGACTTCTCCTTCTCTACCTCAGCCTCTTTATTTCTCTTCATTCTCCCCTTTAATTTTCGCAAGTCCGAGAAGAGATTTGGAATGATGGTGGTGGCCCTGGTGGATTTGGTGGTTGTGCGTTAGGTGGCTCGATTTAGTGTCATGGGATTGTGGGTTGCAAACCTTTACTATTGTTCAGTTTCAATAAGGTAAGCAAGGCCTATGTTCGGTCAGTGGGGTAGTCAGTTTGGGGCAAGGGTCGCCATTCGGTCGGTGGGGTGGTGGTCTGCAGTGTGCTTGTTCGTTGGCCATTGTGATACCCAGAGTTCCAATAGGGTTGTTGCCTCGTTGGTTTACTGGTGGAGTTGTAGATTGACTAATTGGACCGCTAGCTGGTTGCTTGTGTAGTTGCCGGTGTGGTCCTTTATGAGGAAAGGGGAGGAGGCTCGTGGTGAGGTGGTATACCCTTTTTTATTTTATGTTATCTGGGTCTATATGGATCTTATTCTTTCAAAAGATGTAACTTGTAAGTTCTACAAAATGTAGGCTTAGAATTGCATGAAGTGGTTTTCATTTTTTTTAGTCTATTTTTTAGAGTGCAACGCCACACATTTTGCGTGTATTTGAACTGTGAAACAAAAAGCTTAAGCTTATGGTCCTGTTCACATGGACTGCTGAAGTTACTCTTTTCTTTGATTTGAAACTTACATAATCTCTGATTTGAAATTTACATATCTTCAATTCTACATAGTGATGATATTGGGGTTAAGTTGACAGGTGGAGTTGCCCGCCAAGCAAGTTTCCATGGACGTACAGTGACAAAGAGACTTGCTATCTGCTGGAAGGAAAGGTGAAGGTTACTCCTGCTGGATCAAAAGAGTCGGTCGAGATTGGTGGTGGTGACTTGGTCGAATTTCCTAAAGGAATGAGCTGCACGTGGGATGTGTCAGTGGGGGTAGACAAGCACTATAACTTCGGCTAGATCGAGTGAGGTTAGATCGACTTATACAAACCCACCATGTCATTAGCTGTGTATTTCACTCCAACATAGCTATGGATAATACTTAGTAATGTTTGTAACGTTTGTTATCTATCGAAAAATGTTTGTAATGTTTGTTGATGAATCTGTTTTTTCTTTTGTTCAACCCTGGAACTCAACCAGAACCTCGATTCCAAGTTTGAATATATAATATTTTTATTTATATATATAAGAAACTTGCCTAGACCCCAAGCAGATACTAGTTGCCGGTGCTTGTTTATGAATATAGCTGACAGAAGTGTGTGTGCACAGATGATTTATTATCTTATCATTGCAAATATTTTTCTTTTTATTTTTTAAACATAGGAGGAGATGAAATTTCTGAATTAGGCTAAATTCTAACTCAGCTCACTCGTCTCATTTGAACTAATCCCAAAAGCTTAAAAACAATTATTGATTGCCTCACGACAATAAAATTGACTTTTATTGAGTAGTGCTCACCTAGTGACTAAGGAATTAATAGTTACCTACCAATGAATTTAAATTTAATGTTAGATTAAATGAAAGTATTTTATGTATTTTTTATTCTCAACTATAAAATTTAGATCCAATTTAGTTTCTAAATAAATTTTATGATCAACGGTGACTAAGTGAACATCTTAGTCTTTTGTCACATGGAGTTCTTAAGGTTAACTTTTGATAAATGACTGATCTCCAACTAATTTAGTAATACGCATCTCTAACTTTTGATGGTAATGTCTGACAACTTCGGCATGCGTTTTTTTAGCCAAAGGCTAGTAGTGATTATATGCAATAGCCCACCTAAAGAGACACGTTTGAAAGAGTCACTACATAAATAATTTTTATATATAGAATTAGCAATAGCATAAGGACAAAGAAAAAGTTAAGCGTCGAACTCTGTAAGGGCTTCTCGAGCACAAAACGTTCCATCGATCCTTATGAGCTTCGATGGTCCAAACAAACAAAGTATATAAGTGGAAAATCAAAGATGATGGGACCTAGGGTTTTGAATCAACCATTAACAACCATATTTTATTACTTTAGATGACAATTCTCGTATCTAAGTTCAGGTACAACACTTAGACCATAGTTTTTCTTAAGTATATGACTCTCCCTAGGTACGGCAAAGGTCATATATCCTAGCATGCAATTTATCCAAGTACGGCATAAATTTAACACATAGGACTCATTACATTCTAAGAACAAGAGAATCATGCAAACCATTACTTCAGATACAACAATAATGTAATTCACAACTCTTAATCACAAAAAGCTAATTTAAATTATATTGCAACAACACGTTAAATTCATCTTCTAATTACTAGATGCAAAGTTCTAAGGTGATCAATCAAACAACTTAAACATAAACCATCAATTCAAACAGTGACTAAGAATTCATCATAAAAAAACACTATAAATCCATCATTAAAATATCATAATACATAAAAAATTGTGCTTGGGCATCATCCTAACCCTATAAAAAAGTTTAGCAAAGGATAACTAAGGAAAAAATTCTGCCTACTATCCTGTACTTTCAAGGGTTCATCAATTCAATCCTTGTACTTCTAATTTAATCAAAAAAGTCCTCGCGCTCTCCAATTTCATCAAATCGATCCATTCCGTCACTACTCTATTAATTTTCTCTGTTAAGGTGCTGACGTAGCCAGTTAAGGTCTGATCTAGCAGTTTTGTGGGACCTTCTCATAAGGAAAATTTCCAAAATACCCATACAAGTATAAACACAAACTCACACACAAACTTCGTCTTCTTCAACATCCCAAGAAACACTCTCCACCTTGCTTTCCTCTCACTTTCTCTGTCTCTAATGACCTTCATGAAAGAACCACCTCTCTCTCTTGCCCCTTTTTAAACTCTAACCCTAATCCTCTACCACTAATAGCCTCCTCCCTCAACCACACATTCAACTGCGATTCAAACACCCAACGCCTCCAAAAATCCCAAACTCTCCTTCATCACCCCCTTCGAAATCGCCGCCAAATTCTCCCACCACAATGCCAACGTTGCCTGGATCAACAACGGCAGCTTCGGGTCTTGCCCCAACTCTATCATCCAGGCCCAGCATCACTGGTGGCTCAAGTACCTTTCCCAGGCCAATCACTTCTACTTCAATGACCTCAAAAACGACATCCTCCACTCTTGAACCATCACCAAGGACCTCATCAACGCCAACCACATCGATGAGGTCTCCATCGTCAACAACGTCACCACCGCCGCTGCCATCGTCCTCAACAGGCCACTTCTCTAGAGCAAATTCGAGAATGGCGATGCTGTCGTCATGCTCCATTCGTTAGGACAAGCTATGTGTTGCAAGGAATAGGGGCCTCATTGGCTCCATGAGTTAGTTGATGTTAACTAGATTAGTAATAGTTGTGAGGGTTCCAGTTTGGAGAACAACATGTCCCCATTTTAATGTATTATATTTGAGTTAATGAATTTTTGTTTCAATAAAAAAATAAAAATAATTGATTATAGTAAAAAATTTGTACTCACAAATTGTAATGTAATATGAAGATCCCCTAAAAAAAAGAATAAAGAATATTAAAAAAGAAGAAGCTCATAAAATGAAAAGGAGAGGTATAGAGATTTAGTACGTCAAGTGCAGAAGCTACGACAAGATTGAATTATGACTAGAAAATCCTAAGGTAATCTAACATAGCATTACCATGTTAAGTTCATCTCTCCATCATCTGACCTAGAGCTCTACAAGGGTTTAGGAGCGTCTCTTCTTCACAGTTGGTCATCTCCCATACTTTTTTTGTTCTTGTCAATGGAGACCACAGCAGGTCTCACTTTGCTCATCCTCTCTGTAGTTGCTGTCTTCTTTGATGGTTCTAGTGTGATTGTTTCTGATCTGAATCTGGAACCTATTGGGGATCACTTCCCTCAAGCGATGTTGGCTGCATATGACGGGGGTGGTGGTTTGGCCTCTCTCCTTGTGAGGGGGCCGAGTGGTGGAGCGCCTTAGATTTACGTCGTGATAGCGCTGGCCTTACCTTATGGCGACGAGTGTGGTAGGGAATTCGGGCAAGCGTGGAGCGATGGCCAATGTGATCGTCAATGGCGCAAGGTTTCTCAAAACTACAGCCAAGTTTGGTGGCTCAAGTATGGTATAACGGAGAGTAGATTTTAGATCTATACCAGATCGATATTCTTTGTTGAAGGCCGAAATTCGTGCAAGTGCTAGTGGTATGTCACACTCTGATTTTCAAGTACAAATAATAAACAAGTTAAACAATCACAAATACTCCAGGCTTGATAGGTCAGACATCAACATAAAAACCTAGAATTTTTTCTTTCTTTCCAAACAAGTATGCAATGATGCTCTGAACTCAAAATGTCAATAGAGACTCATTCTTCAAAGTCACAATATTACATT
Organism: Rosa persica; assembly: GCA_025331145.1. NCBI lineage: Eukaryota > Viridiplantae > Streptophyta > Magnoliopsida > Rosales > Rosaceae > Rosa > Rosa persica. The sequence goes on from WFKR01000006.1 coordinate 132,741, forward strand.
ACACCAAGTTTACAAATTAAACTGAAATAATAATTCAACAAGTAAACACACCCACCGCGCTCACTACACAGCGGAAGCCTAACAAGTGTGAAATAAAAATTTAAGTTCCTAAAGCTGCGTCTGCAATAACAAGGGACCTCAGCTTCAATGACATTCACCCGAACTTCCAGGATAAACCTTTACATCATTGAACAGTGCACCGAGTTGCAACAAACAAATCTGGTAAACTTTTGAAGCTTGTATGAGTAAACTCAAGCAAACATAACAAAAACACATGCTTAAGTCATCTCAAGCTAATAAAATCAATAAGCATATATCATAAGAACATCATCAAGTTCACATGTGTTAATATAAAGCTTAAGTAATTAAGTCAACTAGTGACTAAAACCCCCATGCTACAAACTCTCAACTCAGCATTCAATTACACAAAACCAAAACAATTCCACCTTAAGTAACGCTAAAGGTGAAATCCATAAATAACATTATTCCAATCACGACTCCTGCTCTAAAAACAAAACATTTATCACATTCGATGCAATGTAAATCTCTGTCAACAAAAGCACGCACAATTTAAACATAGTAAATTCAGTAATCCCTGCATAGAAATTAGTTTAGGAGATCATCTAAAATCACACATTACAAAATTATAGTAATCCCTGCATGTAGTTTAGTTCAAGAGACTACATTAAAATCACACAATCCAGAAGAATCATAGTAACCCCTACATATAGTTTAGTTCAGGAGATTACATTAAAATCAATCAATTCAGAAAACCGTAATCCTTGCATATATTTTAGTTCAGGAGCTTAAGATGAAATCAAATAACTCAAGATTTAAATAATGTAATTCGACAATATTAATAACCTCAAAATCAATGTGCTTCATTTACAAGAAAACACAATCACCTCAACAATAATCACAATCATTATTACCTCAACCACGCAACCAATGACTTTACATAACATTTACCACACAGACACCACACAGGTATTGCCATCACAACACTCCACACAGATCATTACACCAGCCACCACATTGGTACTATCACACAGGCCACCCCATTGGTACTACTACATAAGCCATCCCACTGCTACAACCACAATAGTTCAATCACATCTCAAATTAAACAATTAATGAGGTAAATCATCAAAACACAATTCCACAATCACAACTCAAAGCACTTTCAAAACAATATAATTGACGCCCTTAAAATAGTGTTTCCACTACTCCACCAATCTCCAAACAATAAAAAAATCATTTTCAAAATATTGTTTTCACATCTCAAATCATAAAGCCAACAATACCGTCATTTCTTTCCCAAATTCATTTATTTTTTTTCAAAATCACTTCACAAAACAATACTTATCAAACACACAAAACATATTGTTTTTCACTACACACACACACACACACACACACACATGTAGTCATCCACTCAGGGATGCGACTAATACCAATTATAGTTCACAAATTACACAACTTAAAAATCATTTTATAACAAAGCTTCGTTTTAACTTACCCATGAACCACTGACAATCAAGTTCAAAGATTTCAAGAAAATAATTTATTTATTTTCGATAAATATGATTTTACAGGTAACAATTATTTCTACTATAACCATAACATAACTAAGTTATCACCCAAAACAACGTGAGATTTACTCATCTCTATATTTTGTTGTGTCTTCACAGACAAAATGAGATAAGCGCAATCCCCAACAATCCGCTCAAAATAACTTCGTCAAACACCTAATCAAAACAAGTTCACAACTCATTATAAAGAACGCATAAAAACGTTTACAGTTTGAAACAAGTGAACTAAAAACTAAAGATTACATCAATCGAGATGGAACTTCGTCATCCGAGACAACCCAAGGTCTGCGAACACTTTTAAGAATAAATTTCCTAAACGAAAGGATGATCCAACGGTTGGATCCTCACGATCAAGAGCTAAATAAATCGAAATCGAAATTAACCTAATTTGCGTTTGATCCACAAACAGAGGCTAATAGAATAGGTGCTCCAATGGTGGCCGGATTCGCCGCCACGGGCTGCTAGTGAAAGTCACAATCACTAAGTTCAGAATTGTTCAACTTGCAGATCACAAGAAGAGCAACAACTTTCATACCTGCCAGTAAGTCCAATTCGGCCTGGATTGAGCTAGATCAAGCTTCAAAGTTTCAGGTGGCTGAAACTTCAAATGCAAATTTTGACCCCACACTTCGAATCAGAGTTTAAGGCTTGTATGGATCGAATGAGAAGGAATAAGGCTTCAAAACCTATATAGTTTCAAGCGCTGCTGTGGCTAGAGAAGGAAGATCGATCTCGGTTGGCCGCCACCATGTTTACTCACCTCTATCCGCCATGTATGGTGCTTATCCGAGAAATAGAGTTGTTGGGGGAAGAAGATGATACCGAGGCGACCTAATCTGGGTCAATGGTGCCGTTGTATGCCGCTGAACAAAGGAATTCTGGCCCAGTCGGGTCGAGGTTTCCAGAAAGAAATTTTCTGTAAAATTCTGGAAAAGTTTTCCAAAATGGAAACATACCAAATGTTCTATAATTTTCCTATTATAGGGAAATTTCCCGGAATGGAAAAAACTTCTGCAAATCATAACTTCTGCATACCAAATGAAACTGCATAATACAAAGAGGGGACGTAGAGCCTCAACCCCAGATCACACTCCATTTCATCCTACCGCTAGGAGGTTGCATCCATTTGAAAATGGTTAGCCACCTCGATCTGCCAGACAAGACACACTGAATGTGCATACCGGGACCAAGCTCACATCGCCCTACTATAATAGGAACTTATTGCCGACATAATGCCACATTAAATGAAAAATAAACAGCTATAAACTATAAAATAAAAATAGTGAGACCATGAGCCCAAGCGTGAGCCCAAGCCCAGGTCCACAAAACATCAAGCCTAAGCCGTAAGCATTGACTGTCTGACTCAAATTGTTGAAGATATAGATTTAATTATTCAAGGTGTTTTGGTAAATATTAGAAAAAGTGAATTTGAGGTTTAATAAGTAAGAGAGGGTCCAAATATTAAATTTGAAGGTCCAACTCAAACCACTCTAATAGATGACCTTTATTCATTCTTCCTCTACCAGTCGAACTTGAACCAACTAGAATTTGAGGGTTTCTCAAAACCAACAGGCCATATAGTGACCAGCTAATAGACTTTTCAACTTAACCAAAAAAAAAACCACCACGGAAAACATAAAAATAAATAAATAAATAAAAGCAATAAATATTAGAGGAAAAGCTGGATACTAATGAAATTTAATCTTTGAGTCTTGACCTAAATGCCCAAATTTAGGCCAACATGAACCCATTTATTCAAGTAACTCAGTAAGAGATTAGTGTGCCTAGGGCTGGGCATAGACCGGGTCCAACTAAAACTTTGCTAGGCCCTTGACCGGCTCGTTTTTTACGGTTCGGGCCCAAAGCCTACTTTGGAACCATCATGGACTGGCTCGAGATCAGCCCATTTCATTTTGGGCCTGGCTTCCTGGTTTTTGGGCCCAGATGCCTATTTTCTATATATTTCCAAATTTCAAATACAAATCATTAAGCCTTTAATGCCTCCATTAAGCTTTGGCTGAATAGAAATACTTTTTATTTCCTTTTTCTGGGCTTTAACCTTTAACGCCTCTATTAATAGAAGAAAGAAAGAAAGCAAAAAAAAAAAAAAAAAAAAGGTCAATAGAGTGTTAGTTCCAAAATAACTGAACGTAACAAAAACAAGAGTACCATGTTCATATAGTTATCAACGAACAACATAACTAATCAAAACAAGAAAAAAAAATCAAATCAATTTATATTAACTGATCCAAGCAAAGGACCAGAAATCAGCCGAGTCATAGAGATCAAATTACACAAATTGACGAAATCATCACTAGCATCCTTCAACCCGACTTTTCCGTGAGGTAGAGTGGAGTGGTGGACTGCGCTTCCACAATGGGCAGGAGAGAAAGAGCTAACTGTGGGATCCACAGAAGGGGATGATCCAATTGGAGAGAGAAAGAGGTTCTGAAAATCTGAGCAGGCCAAAGCAAAAGGGGGCAAGTGAAGATGGGACGATGAGATCGGTGAGATGGTACCCTTGAGGAAGGTTCTGGATTTCAAAGATGAGAAGTTTTAAAAGAAGAAGATAGAGAAATAGAGTTATGCAGCAAAGTAAAACGAGCAGAGAGAGAGTTGGGTTAGGAATTAATATTAGAGAGAATGATTTGGTATGGGAAGGTCTATATTAGTAATGAAGACGAACAATATAAAAGTATGAGCCCAATTTTTTAGCCAATAATATAGAGACACTTGTCTCTTTTTATGTAAAAAGGGCCTGGCGGGCTTTTTCATTTCAGAAAGTCCAGACCCGGGCTTGAACTGTATTTTGAAAGTTAAGGCTCGGCCCGAACAGGTTTTGATAAAAAAAAGTAATAACAATAACAATGGGCCCGGACCTTAAATGCCTAGCCCGTACGGTCCGGGCCTTGACAAGCCAGTTCAGGTTTACTGGTTTTCAGGCTTAAATGCCCAGCCCTAAGTGTGCTCATGACAGGACCCACCCCGGAAAAACTCCTTAACTTCCAAGATGAACCTGCGACCCCACTTTTCGAGCAAATTCGACAAAACTTCCCCTAAAAGTGGACAACCCAAAACCTGTTAAATAAAAACAACTACTATTCCAAACAGTTCAACTTAATCCAAAGAGTTATCTTACTACAAATTCGAAAATTCACACTTAAGTTTACAAATTGTCCAATATTCCAAACTCACAAAAGCTTCTAAATTCGCACAATAAAACACAAATTCCATGGTTATCAGAGCAGTCTAAAGACAAAGAAAAGAATATTACACAAGTAGGTTAACCGGTAACCTATAGATGATAGACAACAGTGGTGGTGCTAGCCTCAACTCCTAAGCTGATTCTCGACACTGTGAACTGAGCATTTGAAACCGAAAAGCACAGGGGAAAGTTGATAGAAACGTTAGCGTGAGTGGACAAAAATAAATAATGGACCAAAAGAAATATATACTTTTAGAACCAAGGCATGCAACAAAAAGGGTAAACATATACTTTTAGAACTTATAAGTCTCAAAGAAAATATATCAGCCCTGCTGGTTAAGACAGGACTGGCCCTGCTAGTTAAATAAGAATAAAGTATGAGAAATAAGTCATCACCATATGAATAAGAGAGCCGATTAGGCTAGGATCGGAGTGTCCCACACTCTTGAGCATCTCATACTCAATGCTCAACAACCCCCAAACACATAGTAAGCGAGGGGCAATACTAATTGACTAGCTAGCAACAAATTATATCGACCCCAGGTATGTTTTAATGTCCCGAACCAAAATTTACCAGTTTACGAGTCTTTCGATTGGTAAATGACATTTACATTTACTTTTCGGCTCCGTTTCGATCTTTTAGGGGGTCTTAAAAGTTGACCTTTTGTTCGTCAAAATTTGAGAAACTTTTCTTCATGAAAGTCGTAGAGGATATTAAACCGAGCACTTGCGTATGTGGTTCGTAAAAATCGGAGTTCATATGTGAAAGTTCATGGTAATTTCCTATATATATAGGAAGTTACTATAGTAGATTAGAATCTACCAAGTGGGTAACTCCCATTTCTCTCTCTCTCCTCCCTCCCGTGGTTCTCTCTTTCCCTCTCTTCGGCTCACCTCTGCAACTCCATCTATCCGACCACATGGGGACGAGCCGCGGCCACCATTCGCTTCCTCTCCCTTTCGTCGACTCGCCTGCGGTGATAGAACACTGTGCCGTGGCCGGAAAATGAGGAACCATTGCCTTAAAGTTTACTGTAGCAAAATGGGTCAACACCGAGTTCTTCAGATTCCGGCCACCAAAATCGGCCAAACTTGGCCGATCAGAAGGGGCTTGAGACGTAGATCTTCCTCCCCAAAGCTTTTGCCGAGAATTAAAGCATGGAAGAAGAAAGCATAATTGGAAAATTTCACTGTACTTCGGATTGCTTAATTTTTCGGCCACTATAAGGTATTTTCTGATTTAGTCACAGCTGAGAAACTTATTACAAATGTTGAGATGATTCTGTAGATGAAATTTGATGACCGGAGGAGGAGTTGGCCGCGCATGAACAGTGTCGCGCATGAATAGTACGACAGAGGAATGGTGCGGTGTATGAATAGTGATTTAAATTGTGTTTTTTTTTTGTTAGTTAAATCATGTGAAGTTTGGTGAAGATTGGAGGATTTTTGAATCGGTTATGAATTTCTGAAAATTTAGAATTTCGATTATCGATTTACGAGAATTCCATCGTCGGATTTCTCTCAATTCTGCCATAGAAACTTTGAATTAAAGAATTTGTGTTAGTGATGAAGTTTTGGTTAAATCAGAGAAGAAATAGAAATGTTGGTTTATGAGGATTTGACGTGGGAATCGTATTTAATTTCTGAATTTTTCATTCAGGAATTATAATTATGTACAGGGCGACGTGCCGAGCTACTGCTCGACGTAGGAAATCGGTAGCGTTGTCGCCTAAATAGTACTGTCAATGCACATTTATTTTAAATTAATTGGGCATGCAGCATATTATTATTTTCCAATTTAGGTTTAATTTATTATTTAAATTATTGAGTTTTATGATTTTATGAGCTTAATTTCTTCAGATTTATTATGCTCTATGAGTTACGAGATTATTAGTGGATTTCCTTCCCGAGGGCTTTCAATAGATTTTCAAGCTATTTATTTACAAGTTATTGAGTTGGGAAATGATTTCAGGAAGTGATTGGTTAGGAAAATATTATGAGAATTATTGATTTCGAATATCATCTTATATGGTGATATACGAGTACGAATGATTCAGCAAATATTTGAGCATGATCGAATTATCGAGATTTCTTGAGTTTTGAGCTCTGCACTTATCAGCTTTAAAGTTAGATTGAGATTTCTTTCGAAAGCATTTATTGATTTACCGAGGATTCATGCTTTCGAGGATTTATTGAGATATTGAGCCTTGAGTTATCGGGATATTCTTAAGTTATGTTTTCAGTGAATTATTGATGACTTATTGGATTAATATCGAGTTTCTTTCTGAAAAAAATTATTTTAAAGAGAGTGATTCCAGTTTATTGAGGAGGTAAATAAGTCAGTGCATGCATGCTGTATCTGGTTGGCAGTCCCCTCCAGAACATTCCGGTCGGTAGTCCCCTCCAGATGACATGAGGTTGTTAGTCGGCAGTCCTCTCTAACTACCTATGATTAGTCGCAGTTCCTTCTAACCATCACCTCCTCATCCGGTCGGGAGTCCCCTCCAATGCGTCCCTGGTCGGCAGTCCCCTCCAGGTGGCATGAGATGACTAATCGGTAGTTCCTTTTAGTCATGGTCTATTTTGAGACATGATTTGAGATATGAGTAATTTAACGAGATGTCTGAAATATCATTATGTATTTGAGGGATTTGAGATTTTAAAGAGATTTCAGGATGTTCGAGATTACGTTATTGAGATTTCAATAAAGATGATCATTAAGAGTATTTTCAAGATTTTTACTGCATACTTGGTTTTTAAGAGGATAACTTGGGAAAGCACTAAATCCTATAATTATTTTCCTTCGAGATTAGTTATTTTTTTTCGTCCACTCACTCTAACGGATTTTAAATGTTTTCCCCTGGGCCATTCATTTTCAAATGCCCAGTTTGCAAGCCAATTTAGCTTGAGGTAGAGCGACATGGGATTGAGACATAGCTGTCATAGCTTCCGTATTAGAATAGTATCGATCATTTATCTTGTATTCTATCTTCTTGTACGCATGTGCATTAGATTGCTCTGATAACCCATGAGATTAATATTCTTAAGTTCAAAATTATTTTGTGAAATGGGAGATGTTGTGATTTAGGGAGCAGGATGGCTCCAGAAGATTAAGGGTGGATTGTTTTAGAAGTGTAAATGTCTTTCTACAGGTTTTTGAGTAGTCCACTTTTAGAGGAAGTTCTGCCAAATTTTTGATAGAATTTCTTCTAAGGTGGGCCCCGCAGGACCACGTTGGATTTCAAGATGAAATCCAGGACGGGTCTTGTCATATGTTCGTTTAAAACCACAAAACAAAAATCAGAAAGGCTTTTCAAATATTTCACAAAAATAATTTTTAACCAATGGAGCGACCCCGCGCACCAACATTCGTCTTTCCTATTAAAATAAACGGTTAAAAGAACTAAAAGAAATTCCCCGAAATTACCTCAGAAGAATAACTAGGTTTAACTCTTTAACTAAAAATAAGTCTCAACGCAAAACTAATAAATCATAATTCAAAAGTCCAAGTTATATAAATAATATTCGAAGCCAAAATATATGTTTAAGAATTTAATTGATAAGTAAAAAATATTTTGCTTAAGGGATAATATTGTTGCATGCATTAATTTAAAAACAAACGTCAACTCACAGTATACGGCTAGGTCTGCCGTCAGTCTGTGCTCTCCTCGTGGGAAGACTCCTCACGTCCTGTACAATATGATATTCGTAAATTAATAATTACCGGACGGAAAGAAAAAATAATTTTACGATAATCAATAATTAAATTCCAAAATCCATAACCTCAACTTCTCTAATCCTCTTCCACATCCAACAAAACTTCACCAACACTGCCCACTCGTCGATTTCAGACTATACAACAATTATGGAGGAAATCCAAAAATCGGATTCACGATTATCATTAACTAAAATTCAAATCTATAGAAATTTATAACCGATTCAAAACTCCACCAATTCTCACCAAACTTCATATATAATCTCTATGATAATTATAGAATTTAACTAGCCATAAATTGAAATTAAAAAGCTATCCTAGCCGCCGCCGCCGCCGCCCGCCACCAACTCCAATGGACACCAAAATTTGGTAGTAGCACCTCCTCAACACACCCATTAATTCTCTCAACTGTGACCAAGTCAGAGTGGCCGGAATCAGAAGAAATCGGCGTTGACTCAAACTGCTACAGTAAACTCCAAGACTCGATGTGCCATTTTCCGGCCAAGCCGCCGTGAGCCACCACCGCCAGCGCCTAGAGGAGGTCAAGATACGTCTGCAGCCACCAGTTTCACTCAAATCCATCGTCAGACGGAGAAGATATCAAGAAGAAAAAAAAGAGTGCCGACACAGGGGGGGAGAGAGAGAGAGAGAGAGAGAGCGCAGAGAAGGAGAGAGAAGGAGAAAATGAAAAAGTTACCGACCAACAGTAAAAATTCAAACATATACCATCTACTATGAACAGTAGCTTTCGTATTTTCTTATAACTTTCGCATACGAACTCCGATTTTTACGTACCACATATGCACGTGCTCGGTTTAACGTGTTCTACAACTTCTATGAAGAACATTTTCTCAAATTTTGACCCGAACTAAAAGGTGAAAGTAGTTGTCATTTACCGTCTATAAGATTATTAAACCAATAATTTAGACCTGGAACATAACAATCTCCCCCCCTTAAGAAAATTCTGTCCTCAAAATTAACATTCCTGCTAGAAAAGGTGGGGGTATTGCTGCTTCATATGCTCCTCCGGTTCTTAAGTAGCTTCTTCCACCATATGGTTACTCCAAAGTACCTTAACTAAGGGTATCGTTTTGTTTGTCAGTACCTGCTCTTTCCTATCAAGTATCTAAATTAGTCTTTCTTCATATGTCAAATCTTCCTGCAATCTGATAGGCTGCTCTGGTAGGACATGAGAAGGATCAGAAATATACTTGCGGAGCATGGAGACATGGAAGACATCATGTATCCTGGACAATCGTGGAGGTAGTGTTGGCCGATAAGCAACCAAACCAATTCACTCCTTGACTTTATACGGTTCGATGTATCGGGGACTGAGTTTTCCACGTTTCCTAAATCTTACAACTCCCTTCCAAGGAGATAGCTTCAGGAATACCCAATCACTTACCTGAAACTCAAGATCCTTCTTGCGCTTATCTACATAGCTCTTTTGTCTACTCTGAGCCATTTTAAGATTTTCCTTAATCACCCTAATCTTCTCAGTTGTAATCTGCACCATTTCTGACCAATGAGTTTTCTTTCCCCCACTTCATTCCAACACAAAAGGGTACGACACTGTTTACCATAAAGAGCTTCATAAGGAGCCATGTCAATACTGGATTGGTAACTGTTATTATAAGCAAACTCCACTAAGGCCAAGTGATTATCCCAATTTCCCTTAAATTGCAAAACACAAGCTCTCAACATGTCTTCAAGAGTTTGAATAGTCCTCTCCACTTGTCCATTAGTCTGATGGTGAAATGCAGTGCTAAACTGAGATTGACTGCCCAAGGCTTCCATCAACTCACGCCAAAATTTTGAAGTGAAACAGGGATTCCGATCAAAAGTAATAGAGACAGGCGTGCCATGAAGTCTCACTATTTCATTCATGTACAACTTCGCATAATCATCCATCTTAAAAGTATTCTTGACAAGCTGGAAATGTGAGGATTTGGTAAGTCGATCCACAATCACCCAAATGTCGTCATAACCATTATGAGTACATGGCAAGCCCAACACAAAATCCATAGTGAGGTGCTCCCACTTCCATTCTGGTATTGGCAGCGGCTGCAGCAAACCTGAAGGCTTTTGTCTCTCTGCTTTCACTTGCTGGCATACAAGGCATCTTCTTACGTAAGCCGAAATTTCCCTCTTCATTCTAGGCCACCAGTAGTATTCTCTTAGAGTTCGGTACATTTTGTTTCCGCCAGGATACATGGCATAGGCAGAAAGATGAGCCTCTTCTAGTATTTCCTGTTTAATATCATCTTGATCCGGAACACATATTCTGTTTCCAAGCATTAAAGCTCCATCCATTCTGATACTAAGTTCGTCCTATCACCATTTTCAACTGCTTCTCTATGTTGCTCCAAATATTCATCATGATACTATGCCTCTCGTACTCAGTCAATAAGAAGGGGTCTCACATGAAAACTGGCTATTAAGGCTGCAAATTCTTTAGTCAACTCCAAAAGAACCCCAGTGGCTCATAATTCATAAAGAAGTGGAACCCGAACTATCCTCAAATGTGCTAAGGAAGGAGAGGGTAACATGGAAGGATAAGATTTCCAACTAAGAGCATCAACTACTACATTGGCTCTCCCAGGATGATACTCAATAGTACAATCATAATCTTTAATCAACTCCAACCATCTTCGTTGCCTCAAATTTAACACTTTTTGCGTAAGGAGATGTTGAAGACTCTTGTGATCTGTGAAGATCTGACATCGAGCTAATAGTGTCTCCATAATTTAAGTGCAAGTATTACAGCAGCAAGGTCATGTGTCAGATAATTTAACTCATGTGGCTTCAACTATCTAGAAGCATAGGCAATTACGTTCCCATGTTGCATTAAAATACAACTCTAGCCTTGCCGTGAGGCATCACTGTAGACCACATATTCCCAGCTATCATTAGGCAAAGCTAGGACCGGGGCACTAGTCAAATATCTCTTGAGTTCTTGAAAACTTTGCTCACACTCCTTCGACCACACAAACTTCACACCCTTCCTGGTCAGCTTAGTAAGAGGAGCGGAAACCCTTGAAAAATCCTGCACAAAACGTCGGTAATAACCTGCTAAACCTAAGAAACTACGTATCTCTGTTACAGTAGTAGGTCTTTCCCAATTTAATACCGCTTCAACCTTCTGGGGGTCCATACTAATGCCCTCCGCAGAAACAACATGACCCAAGAATCCTATACTGTTGAGCCAAAATTCACATTTATTGAACTTAGCATACAACTGAGCCTCCCTCAAAGTCTGGAGCACGTACCTCAAATGTTTGGCATGCTGGCTATCATTCTTAGAATAGACCAAGATATCATCTATAAACACAATCACAAAACCGTCAAGGCAATAACGTGATCGAAAGGCAGTCTTGGGTACGTCAGACTCTCTTATCCATAATTGATGATAACCCGTCCTCAAATCAATCTTAGAAAAGACATTGGCACCCCTCAACTGGTCAAACAAGTCATCAATACGTGGCAACTGATATTTATTCTTCACAGTAACCTTATTCAATTTGCAATAATCAATGCACAATCTTAAGGTACCATCCTTCTTCTTAACAAACAAAACCGGGGCACCCCAAGGAGACACACTAGATTGGATGAAACCTTTATCCACTAGTTCTTGTAGCTGAGTCTTCAACTCTTTTAATTGGTAGGAGCCATCCGGTAGAGCGCCTGAGATATGGGTGTGGTGCCAGGGAGCAAATCGATAGAAAAGTCTATCTCCCTTACCGGGGGTAAACCAGGTAATTCGTTAGGAAAAACATCTGGAAACCTCCTAACAACTGGTATGTCCTCAATACTCAACTCCTCCCAGTTGGTATTCACCATGTGAGCCAAATAAGCCTGACAACCCTTGTTCAAAAGCTTTTCAGCTGTTAAGGCTGAAATCAGACAAGAAGAAAGGATATTCCGATCACCCTGAAAAGTGATTATCGGCTTCCCTGGACTTTGAAACACCACAATCTTGCGGAAATAATCAATATTGGCCCGGTGAGTTGCTAAAAACTTCATTCCCAATATTACATCAAATTTAACAAGATCTAAAGGGATTAAGTCAGCTTCCAAGTTAACACCATTGACCAATACGCTGCAACCTTGGAATACCACTCGCCAATTAGGGGCGATGATGGCACATTAGCAAAACATGAAAATCTACTCGACATAAAAGTATGTGAAGCACCAAGATCAATTAAAGTATAAGCAGGCTTACCACAAAAAAGCAACGTACCAATAATAACATCAGGTGAATCACGGCCCTCCTGCTGAGGCATGACATGCAACCTAGCATGGGTCGTGGGACGTCCTCTCTGACCCCTACCCTGCTGAGAGCTACCACGAGCTGCTGAACTAGTACAGGACCGCTAGTAGAAGCACCGACACCACTAGTAGAGGCACCAGCGGAAGACTGGCCAGCCACCTGAAAAGGATTAGATGCAACTCTCTGGGTCAATAGAGGGCAGTCCCGCCTAAAGTGGTCATGCTGTCCACACTCAAAGCACCTAACTGACTAATACTGACCATACTGACCGGGCTGACTACCTGAAGCCCTATGCTGACTGCCTGAACCAGTCCTGCTCTGTCCAAACTGGTGTCCACTAGACTGTCCACGAGTAAATCTCCTACTACACCCCCCGCGTCTAAAGTGAGATCCAGTGCTAGACATAAAGAAGCGGTAAGCAAACAATCAAAGTAGCACATAATTGGAGTAACAAGTTGAGTAACAAAGCATTCTGAGTAACAATTTGTCAATTTGAGTAACCTTAATTTCAACAGTGCGTGACCATAATTTCAACAGTGACTCAGTGAGTAACAAAGCTTCTGAGTAGCAAACAATACCCAAAAACAATATCCCAACAATAAACAGAAATGTACAAATTAGTGCGTGACCTTAATTTCATAATCTGACCTTAATTTCAACAATCAAAAACAAAGTCAAAACCCGCAAACAATATCCCCACAATCCAGTGTCATTTAACCACAACAATCAAAAGTAAAGTAGAAATCAAAGATGTAAAACCCTAAACAAAACTCCATCAGAATTCAAACTAAAAAACGCTAAATCTAAATTCCTAATTTGACTAATTTTAGCACATACTGGAGCCCGGAGGAGTTACAGACGTCAAGGATGGCTGAGAGAGGCCGGAGACTCGGAGATTAGTGGTGTTTGTTCGGAAAGTTGAGAGAGAGTGCCTATGTGGGTAAGAGAACTTGAATGAAATGAGAGATTGGTTGTGTGGGTAAGAGGGTCTTAGGGTTTTCCTTTTCATTTAGATTTAGTGCAGTAAGGTATACTAAAAGAAAAAAATAAAAAATAAAAAATAAAAACCAATCATCTATGACATGTAATATAAAATATATATTTATATATATATATATATTAGAAAAACCAGTCGGGTCGGTTTGCAAAAGGTCAGAAAAAAGTCCAACACCGATTCCAACCCGCATATAATCAGTTCCGGTTCGGCAAATATGAGTTTTTTCCTTTCTTAATTTGGTTCGGAAACCGACCCATATTTTTCGGTTCGAAACGGTCGGAAAATCATTTTGCATTCTGTTATGCCCAATCTGACTGGGTGCGGCTCTTTTCACCCTACTAGCTACTTTTGTCACTCTACAAGTTTTTAATTTATTGAAAAACTAAAATACCCTAATATAAAATTACAATAAAGGACATATCTTATTAGAAATTACATTTGTTTATCTTAATTACACCCTACAGAACACATATATAAACTTCATTTTTAATGTCTTCATTCATAATTAAAAAAAGGGTTATGGTTCCATAGCATTTATCATCTTCATTGTTCTCATGTTATGCTAACAAAAAAGAAATTCGTGAAGCAGAGTAAGCCAACAAAAAAATAATTCGATTAAACAGTACTTTAGAAAATAGTATTTTGGGTACTGTAATAGGTAAACTAAGTAAACTTGATATTAAAAACATGCATGTAAAGTGAGAGAGAAAAATGTATGGTGAATAAAGTAGTTAGTAGGGTAGCAATAGCTACACCCATTAAGTTTTTATTTATAAGAAATAGAAGTGCGCATTTTTTCTCAGATTAATTTGAGAATAAATTATAAAAAACTAGGGATAATGATAAAAGATGTCATTTTGAAGTGTCTTATTATAATTCAAACACCACAAATATCCGATGATAATTAAGGTCACATGTTCACAACCTACCACTATAGTTCAATTTAATTATAAAAACTGCCACCGTCAATTTCTTTGGCAGTTTCCTAGAGAAAAACTAACACGGCATTACTGTTTATCTTCCCCACCTTACAATTCGGAATTTCAAAACTCAAAACACTGCTCAAACCTACTCCGAAGTTGAGAATTCTCAATCCTCTTCACCTCCGGTGCACACATTCTGAGACACATACATTCTCCGACAACTGTTTTCCTCCACGGTGAAGCAGCACAGCCTGCAGCAAAAGTACTTCACAGATAAAGCCCAAAAATTTAGGGTTTTGAAGAATTGCAGATTTTCAGTCGTCTACCTCGACCGGGTAATCTTTCAGCCTCAATTCTCAAAAACTTCTCTTAGGTAATTATGATACATTGAGATAGTGTTTAGTTTTGAAATTATTAGTCGAATATGATATAATCATTTCTGCGTTTGATTATGAAACAAAACAATTAGATTCCAATTTTTGTTTTGACTTAAGATTTAAAGCTTTTTTGAGTGGAGATGATATATGGCTGTATTTAAATTTTGGGTTAAATACTGTTTACTTCTTGTACTTTTGCTCGAAAAACATTTCAGTCTTTGACCTTCTAATTTCACACGTTTAGTCCCTGTACTTCAAAATTTCAGACTAATAGGTTCTTACCGTCTAAAGTCACAGTGAAATGTCTATTATGCCCTCAGTTCTTTTTTTTAATTAATTAATTATTTTATATTTTTTGGAAAATGAATTTTTTTTTCCCTTTCTTTCTTTCTGTTTTTTTTATTTTTTTCTGTTTTTCTTTCTTTCTTTCTTTCTGTTTGAAAAAAAAAAAAAGAATAAATAAAATAAAGAAAAAAGATTTTTTTTAAAAAAAGAGAAAGGAATAAATTTATTATATAAAAAAAAGAACTGAGGGCATAATAGACATTTCACCGCGACTTTTAGACGGCAATGACCTATTGGTCTGAAATTTTGAAGTACAGGGACTAAACGTGTGAAATTAGAAGATCAGGGACTGAAGTGTATTATGGTCAAAAGCTCAAGGACTAAATAGTATTTAACCCTTAAATTTTAGTTTGACATTGTAACATGGCCAGTGACATAGAGTACTGTGTGGCTGTATTTGTTTTTCATGTGGCTGTGTTTTCATTTTGGTTTGATACAGAGACATGGAAAGTAACCTAGCAATTTATATGGAGATAATGAATGTGTGATGTTGTTTAGATTGTATACTGTTTAGGTTGTATGCTTTACTAAAATGGAAGTGCTGCTAGTTCAAATACATACTTAATAGCATCATATAATGAAACTGCCCAGTGAGGTCACTGGCCAGGTCGCTGGACAAGTCATTGGCCAGAGAAGTCACTGAAAAGGCCAACTCCTTGGCAACGTGTGTTAGTTTCATGTCACAGATTATGTAACTGATCATGTAACTGACCATGTCACTTACAATGTACGTAACT
Source organism: Rosa persica (assembly GCA_025331145.1). Lineage (NCBI taxonomy): Eukaryota > Viridiplantae > Streptophyta > Magnoliopsida > Rosales > Rosaceae > Rosa > Rosa persica. The sequence continues at coordinate 148,902 of WFKR01000006.1, forward strand.
GATCATGTCACTGATGTTGTCACTGACATGGCCTGTGACTTCACTGGCCAGATCACTAGCTGGCCAAGTTACTAGTCATGTAACTTGCAAACTCAATGCTAACTTTCTTATTTTACAAATTTTGAACAGAATTTAAACATCAGAAATGGCAAGACAGAAAAGAAAAGAAAAGAAAGGGAACCAAGCGATGATGACGAAGACTACCGAGAGGTGGAATCAAAAGATGAAGAAGATAATCGAATGATGCAGAGAAAGAAGAATTCGAAGACGAGTTTGAAATCAAAAAGAAAAAAACAGGAAATAGTAAAAGATACAGAAACAAAAGAAGAAGAAGAAGAACCATCAACAAAGAAGCATTCAAAAGAAAAAAAGCAAAAAACAAAAAGTAAAAAAATATAGAAGATTCAGACACAGAAGAAGAACCATCACCAAAGAAGGGTTCGAAGAAGCATTCAAAAGTTAAAAGCAAAAAAACAGAAAGTAAAATATGAAGAAGATTCTGAAGAGGATGGATAAGTAGAAGAAAAAGCTAAAGCTGCACCAAAGTGGAAGAGACATGTGAAACTAGGACATGTGCACATTAATAAGTTTTTTGAACACAATTAAAGATAACAAGAAGAATCTGAGTCCAAGAACATTAGATTTGCTTAGGCAGACACCATTTGAAATATTGTTGATGCACTCCATGGTGGCTACATACAGGAGAAGTCAGCCAAGAAATCTGATGATTTCATTACCCTACTCCTGCATGCCTACAACCATGAAAAGGACCTCTTCTTCTTTGGAAAGAAGAAATTCAGGATCTCGACAAGAGATATTTCAAAGATCCTAAGACTGCCAAAAAAGGTGAGTTGGTCCCAAAGACTTCTGAGGGTGCATATCAGTCCGACTTTGTCCAACAGTTTTTTCCAAACACAGCGAGAATTAACAAGAGAGCTGTGGAGATTAATCTTGCTGGACTTGTCAATCAAGTTTCTGTTCCCAAACACAGGGGGAACAATTTCATGGGACTACGTCAAAGCATGCGAAAATTTGGATAAGATTGTATCCTATGACCGAGCAAAGGAAGTTGGAAACTTCATTAAAAAGACTATAAAGACTTTGAAAAAGAAGAAGTCAAACAGCTCATACGATAATAATGGGTGTTGCGTTCTAATAATACTGGTAAGTTACTGTCAGACTAATGTCACTGGCCAAGTCACTGACCAAGTCAAATTGCATGTCACTGGCTGAGTCAAATTTCAAATTGCTTGTCATTGGCTAAGTTTTTATGACTAATTTCTTTTTCTTTTTCTTTTTTGTGCAAGCAGTATTGGTTCTGTCAAAAGACCGGAAAAATCAAACTAATATCTGGAAGGGAGAAGGAAGATAATGAAATGAGAAAATGGAACATCCAGAGGTTGATACAGAATTGGACAAGTTTTAATAGCTTGAAAAAACTGGAGGTATTTTCTTCTCTGTCAAAGTAGTTGTCACTGGACACGTCACTGGCCAAGTCACAATCTTGGTTAAAAGTCACTGATTAAGTCACTGTCACTTCATGTCACTAGCCTTCATAATTCATGTAAACATGTCATTGGTCATGTCACATAGCATGTCAGTGACATATTGAATATGTTTCTTTCAAAAAATCTTTCAAAAGCTGAAGGAGGATGGAGAGAAAATTAATAGAATCTGAGGAAGAGGAGACTAGTCCCGATGATGATCAGACTTCTAAAGAGGAAGAAGATAACCTAGGAGATGAGGTGGCCGAACACATAGCAACTGAGAAGACAAAAACAAGGTTTGGCAAACAAGAAAAAGACAAGTGGGAGAAACAGCTTCAACAAAAAGAGGAGAAGATAAGATGTCTAACTGTAGAGAAAGAGAATTTGCATAAAAAAACTAATGGAAAAGGAGGAGAAACTAAGGGAATTGACGAAGGACAAGGGGAATCTGGAGGAATGCCTTTGTGATAGAGAATATCTGCCTCGCATCATCGGTGAAGGAGTTAGAGGAAAAAGTGAAGAACTTGGAGCAAATGTTGATTCTAAAGACTCACACCTCACTGCCAACTCAACAACACAGGTCCCACCACCTAACTCAATGGAAGAGTAAAATGAATCAAATGCAGCTCAATCCAAGGTTGCTAAGAACACAGAAAAGGAAGATCAATCTACAGTTGAGGAAGGTCAGTCCCAAAGGATCTTCACAATCGAAGACTATGCAGTCGGGGCAGCTCAATTGCCACATCACTGCACAGTGGCACAAGAAAGTCAATCGACAGCTCCATCACACATGGACTCACTTTTCCAGAGTCCCACAGTCCCCACGCTCATAGTTGATGAAATGCAAAAACAACATGCTATGTTTCAGATAGTGAAAAGTCCTATGGCTACGAGAGCCATTCCACTTCATACTTTGAGCCTAGAGGAAGAGCAGAAGATGCTAAAGGAGAACAAAAAGGTCGAGTTAACAATTCTAGTTACACAAAAACATTCCTGTAAAATGGTATCATCAATAGGTCTTTACTCATATGTCGTGAGATTAAAGAATAAGAAAAGGATAGAGAAAAGAGACGACATTTACTGGTGGGGGGATGTGAAAGCAAAACGAGAAAAGAGAGCAAAGGAGATGGAAGAGAGATTGAAAGATGCTGAAAAGAAAGAAAAAGAAAAAAAGGACAAGGCACAAAAACTAGAACCTGCTGAAAATAAAAAACTAGAAGAGCTGCAAGCATAATAGACTTTGGACAATTTACCAAAGGAGGTTATGGAAGCAATAAAAAGATGGATGCTAAGGAACAAGCACTCATCAATGAAGAGTGAGAAGAAAAACAGCTCCCTCCTGAGGTCGTAGACTGGGAGATGAGCAAAGTGTATTATTATATGGAAGAGGACACCAAGAGGAGAGTACTGAGATACAGGGAATTTGCACCATCAGGATAACACTCCAATTAACTTAAAATTCTGTTTAAAATTTATTATCACTGGCCAAGTCATTGTTCATGTAACTGACAAAGTAACTGGCCAAATAAAGTCGTTGGCCAAGTCACTATTCATGTATATGGCGAAGTCACTGGCCAAGTCACCGTTCATGTAACTGACAAAGTAACTGGCCAAGTCACTGTCCATGGAGCTGCAGAAGTCACTGGCCAATGAGTTGGGCAAGTGAATTCACTGGCCAATTCATTGGCCATGTGATTGTTAAGTAACCGATATCACAATCTATGTTACTTACACTATTAATTCTGTGCAGAGTATACTTCTGGGATGGAAGGCGGTATGGAGCGCATGTATCCAGACATGATTTAAAAGACATGATCATGGATGAATCGATAACAAGCAATTGCATAGAATGTTATGGGATTGTCTTGACTGTTCAATTGTTGGAGAAAGAATCATAAGGCTTGGATGCATCATCTTTTATGAATCCCTTATGTTGGGTAAGTAGTGGAACGATTATCAATCTACAGTTAAAGCAAATAATTTGTAATTGATAATAACTTGTCTTCTTTTTTTCTTACAAACATCATTGAGCAGAAAATTTGACAGTGTATTCTGTACATCTGTACCTCTCCTAACCACTGTTCCAGAATCTGGGAAGATCCAACTATATATTCTTCTCAGTCTCACATGAATCAGGATTTCATCATACACTACTCATTTTTGACAAGAAATTAAAGAAATGGTTCCACTCTGATTCAAGGAGACCGAAAAAATCATCAACTGGAAGATGCTTTAAAAATGTCCAAGAAATGGTATGGTACTCTTTCGTAATACTAATTTCATATATTTAATTTAAGCAAAAAGCATATTATTGATTATTTTGCGATGTTGGAAATGCAGATTGAAATGGTAGAGCTTTGGATGACAGCAGTCAAAGAACAAGCAGATGACATGCTAGAACAAGGACGCAGAATGAAATCTGATGAAAAGAACAGTGCAGAAGAACAACTGGAAATGATGGAAGTTCCATTGACTAAAACAGTGAAAGAAAGCATAAAATGGATCAAGGATAACTATAAACGAAAAATGGCAGTGATAGAAATCAAAGACACCCTTCAACAAGGAGAAGATTCATAAGTACATAGCTCTTTAAAAATGTCAATATATCATTATAAAGTTCAAATTCATTTACTTCAATTTTTATATGATGAACAGATTAGATTGTGGACTTTTTGTGATGTACATAATGGAGAAAATTTCGAAAAAGCAGACAGTTCAAAAGAACCTCACAAATGATGATATTTTGAATTTTAGAGCTCATGTGATAAAGTCATTTGCAGAAAGTAGGCACAGCTGGAACTCAATACATAAGGAATTGTAGAAATTTGTTTAGGGAATAGGAAAGGTTATATAGTTTTTGGAGATCTTCTTCAGTACATGTTGTTTAGTTTTTGAACAGAATACAAATTTTCAGAGATTGCTTCAGTATATAAAAGTTTGTTTACTATGATCTTCTGAAATGAATTCATGTGCTTAGGTACCTTTTAAAGTAAATAACTGGCCAAGTTACAGATAAACTGAATGTCATTGGCAAAGTTATAGGGGAACTGAATGTCACTGGAAATGGCTACCTGAATGTCATAGACCAAGTCATTATATGTCTCAAATAGCTGGCAAAGTCACTGACAATGTAACTGCCAAAGTCACTAGCCAAGACACTAAACAAGTCAATCAATAAGTCTACATATCTTATAGCAAGACACTGAACAAGTCACCAACCAAGATTTGGGAAAATAACTGTAAAAGGTAAAGTCATTAGCCAATACATAAAACAAGTAACTGTAAAAAAAAATTCATGTCCTTACGTACCCTATAAAATCACTGGCCAAGTAACTGACGAAGTCACTCACTAGCAAAAGCCAAGACATTACCAAATAGGTCTTTTTATTTTTATTTGCAGCATGCCGCTGCATCGCGACATCAGCGTTCGGCTGCATGACAACAAACAAAGTTTCAGTTTCAGTTAAAAATCTATGATAGTGTTTAGGAATCTTAAAAATACACAACTCACTACATCCACAACGGCAGCCATGACTTGGCAAAGTAACTATAAAAACTAATGTCATGAGCCAATACATACAACAAGTAACCGTAAATAAGTCATTGAACATACTACAAATTTTCAGAGAATATAAAATTTGTTTGCTATGATCTATTGAAAGAAATTCATGTGCTTAGTTCCTTATAAAGTAATTGGCCAAGTCACTGGGAAACTGAATGTCACTGGAACTGACAAGCTGAATGTCATGGGCAAAGCCACTGGTAAAGTTACTGTAAGTCTCAAAAATTGGCCAAGTCACTGTCTAAGACACTGCCAAAAGTGATATTTTAAATATTTTCTTGCAGAGTGCCTCTACACCGCAACGGCAGCGTTCCACTACGCAATTCATAAAATCAATCTCTATCAACCAAAGTAATTGTAAAAACTAATGTCATGAGCCAAGACATAGAACAAGTTATTGTAAAAATTCAAGTCACTGTATCTGTTTGAAATTACCTATCTAACCCTGAACAACAAGTAACTGCCCGTGGAAGTTATCTAACCCGAGCGCGACTACTTCTCTTGTTCATTTTACAATATCTTTTCACAATTTCAAAACTCAGAAAAAATTCTTAAAGATTTTCTCTCCGTCAAAAACAGCGAACAACTACTGATTTCTTCCACCGTGAACCGGTGCGTAAGCAAGAGTGATTCACCGACTAAGCCCCAAATTCTCGGGTTCTACAAATTTAACGAAAACCTTTGAAAATTTGTCCTCGTTGGACAGCCAACGGTGACTTCCTTCTCCTTCTTTCATATAATTTCAATTTGAATAGCTTGGGTTTTGTTTGAATTAGAAAAGAAATTTCAGTTACATGTGGAGTCTCATCAGAAAATGAATTTGCATGCGAGATTTGTTTGAATTTCATGTGGAATGGGATGAGAAAATGAATTTGCATGTGAAATTTGTTTGAATTACATGTGGAATCTGATGAGAAAGTGGTGAGATTTGTTTAAATTACATACGGAATCTAATGAGAAAATGCTGAGTTCTGTTTGAATTACATGAGGAATCTATTGAGAAAATGCTGAGTTCTGTTTGAATAACATGTGGAATCTGATGAGAAAATCAATTTCCATGTGAGTTTTGTTTGAATTACATGTGGAATGTGATGTGAGAAAATTTCAGCCTTTTGTCATTGTTCAATGTCTGTCACTGCCCATGTCGCTGCACTGGTCACTGGCTAAGATCCTGTCACTGGTCATGTAACTGTTTATGTCACTATCATTAACATGTGTATAGCTATGTCACTGATTATGTAACTATCAAAATCACTATTGACTTCTAATTTTCTTAACTGTTTACATGATTTTTATAAATGTTCGAGGAATGGGCCAACTAAAAAGAAAACAAAGAGAGGGATCCAAAGAAGAACAATCTGAAGAACAAAGTGCAGAAGAAACGATTGGGGAAAAGTTGAAACTGATAAAATGGAAGAACACAAAAGAGAGACGAAAGCAAACAACTGAAGATGAAGAAGAATCTGATGAAAAACAAGTCCATGGTAAGAAGAATAAGAAGAAGGATAAAAACAAGACAACTGGAAAGGAGAAAGGAAGAAACCAGGAAGGAACTGAAGATGAAGAAGAAGTTCACGCCAAGAAGAAGAAGAAAATGGATAAAAGGGACACGAAAAAAAAGAGTAGAAGAAGAAGAAGAGACTGACGAGGAAGAAGATACAAAGGATGATGAAGACGAAAAAGTCTCAATGATCACAGGGAAAGCGAAAAGATATGTAAAAGAGGGTTATGTGCAGTATCGCTGCACAATGATTGCTTTTCTGAAAACAATTTTAGAAAACAAGGATAAGTTGACTGAAGGAACTTTAGAGCTGCTACAGAAAACACCCTTCGGGACACTGATAGATGTATTACATGGAGGTTCGATTAAAGAAAAGGATGCAAAGAAATAAGATGATTTAATCACAGTTCTACTACAAACATACGACCGTGACATAGACCTTTTTGTATTTGGGACTGGAAATTCAAAATGTCAACAATTGATATATCTATGATTTTAGGAGTGCCGGGATCCTGTTTATCAGTACCAAAGACCAAAGAAGGGGCATACAGTTCTGAGTTCGTGACTAAATACTTTGATAAAAAGCAGAGGATCAACAAGGCTACTGCAGAGGAAGCTTTGAAGGACGCATTGGCAGAAACTCCAGAAACAGAGGAAGACAAAAAGAAACGGGACAGAAATGTCACCGTATTGGTACTCTTGAACCTTTTCATCAAACTCCTGTTCCCAAATTCTAGAGGAACAATATCTTTGGACTATGTAAGAGTCTGTGAAGAGGTGAAAAGTTTGGGAAAACATAGCTAGGCAAAGGAAGTTGGCGACTTCCTTAAAAAATTAATTAAAAGAAAGGCAAAAGAATCTCAAAACATGGTCGGATGTGTGATATTTGTGCTAGTAAGCTACCGTACTTTGTTAACAATTTGTTTATACATCATTTTGTTGTCCCATAAATAACTGTGTATGCTGTTGTGAGTAGAAAAACGAGATCAGTGTCATGTAATTGGTCAGGTCACTGGCCAAGTCACTATTTATGTTACTGTTAAATTTATATCACTGACAATGTCACTGATTATGTTTCTGATATTGATATTGATTGATATTGCTAAGCAGCTGTTTGATAAATAACTAGTTTTCTATTTCTATTTTTTATCTTTCAAACAGTACTGGTTTTGCCATAAGACTGGAGTAGTGTCGCTAATCGTTGGAAGGGAAAATGAAAAACACGAAATCAGAAGTGGCACCTAAAGACCCTAATAGGAAAAAAAAAAAAAAAGGATTTCAACACCATGGGGAAGTTGAAGGTATGTTAAATTGATATAGAAAAACTAGGTCACTGGTCTTGTCATTATTCATGTCACTATCATTCACATGTCATTGACTAAGTCAAGTTGAATGTTATTGTTGTGGTGTTCCAACTGGTCAGGTCACTGAGCAAGTCATTGATAATGTCACTGGCCATGTTACTGTTATATGGTCATGTCACAAAGCATGTAACTTCCTATGTCACTGATTGTGTTGCAGCTATATTTGCGTCACTGCCTATGTCACTGACAAGTTTTATAATTTTGTTTCAAAAATCTTTTATAAAGTTAAAGAAGATGCAGAGGAAGATGATTATGAATCTAATACAAACACAGAAAGTCAAGAAAAAGAGAATGACGAACAAGAAGAAACTATTGAAAAGAGAACCAGTGGGAAGATGGAATGGAGACTGTATGGAATGATCAACAGAAGAAAGAACTAGAGAGAAATCTTCAGAAAAAATAAGAAGAGCTAAGAGATCTGGAAATAGAGAAAAAAGGCTTGGTAGAAAAAATAAGCAAATTGGAAAAAGAAGTGGAAAAAAAGAGAAAAGAAAGCTGACCACATTAATGAAGAGCATAAGGACGTGAAAGAAGAAACTGATCAAAACAGAAACAGTGAGAAGATAGAGACATAGATAGGGAAGAACTAATTACAGAGAAAGCTGGAGAGAAAGGAAGAAGAGCTAAGTGCTTTGAAAAAAGAAGTTGAGAACAAAGAAAAGGAAATTGGCAGAATAAACGAAGAGAAGGGGGATTTGTTAGATGAAAATGCAGTGCTGAAAATTGAGAAAGCCTCCCTGAATTCAAGAGTGAAGGAATTGGAGAGCATAGTGATGGCACTTACTCAGAAGTATGAGTCGCCAATAGCACGTCCAGGTGAAGACAACAACTCAACGCCTCATCCCCCACCGCGTAGTTTCCCTCCGCCGAAATCAACGGCCCCTCAGGACAAGCAAACTGACAGCAAGCACTCCAAAACACAAAATCTCAAGGTGGTATTTAGGCAACTGATCACAACCTGCCTAGTCCACAACAACCGCATCTGAGATGACATCTGGGGCACCTCACTGAACGGACTGAGGACATCAGTCACCACTTCAGTGCCTCGCCTAAGTAGCTGCACAGATTCATTCACCAACCTCTCCTGAGATTAAAATGGCAACAACAAAAGATGCTTGCACGTCGAATACTACTTGGATTATTGCATTGTTTGAGTTCCCACCTCCATGAAAAGTCAGTTTGGAAGATATGCAAGCACAACCACAGAAGTATCAGATCATTATATCACCAGAGGTTCAGTGTGTTCTTGAAGTGCATCCGGCCAGTTACATTCCTCCTCCAAAACAGATAACAAGACTTGAGTTCACAATGCCCATTTTAGAGGACATATCAGGGCAGAAATCAGAATCTATTGGCCTCTATTCTTATGTAGTTAGGATGAGGAGAAAGGAGAGAGTGCAAAAAAAGAAATGATATTTTCTGGTGGGACAAGGTGAATGACCAGAATCACAGCAGTGAAAAAGAAAAAAGGACAGACAGCTGAATAGCAGCCAGCAGAGGAAGTGATACATGATTTGATGATTCATGTGGATGATGAGGAAGAAACAGAAAAAAAAAAAAACAACAAAAAAAAAACAAAATTGAAGTGATAGATTGGCAAAAGCTACTGTACAATCTTCTTGACAGCCCAACTAAAAGCAAATTAGAGAAGTACTGGAACAAGGCAGAAGAAAGGTAATGTTCCATGTTACAGCTCACCGACTAGTGACTTCACTGGCCATGTAGCTGGCCTAGTCACTAGCTAAGTCATTGGCTAAGTCACTGACCAGATCATTAGCAAGTGAAAGTCACTGGCTAAGTCATTGGACGTGTTATTGATCAGTATGACTAACACTCTTCTGTGTTATGCAGGGTATTATTCTGGGAGGGAAAAGAGGCTGGAAGATAAATCACAAGGGCGGATGTCAAAATGTTCATCAGGGATCAATCAATAGCAAACAACTGGATTGATTGCTATGAGGAAGTGTTGAAGGATGAACTGCAAAACGAAGATTCACAAAGTTGGGGAAGATCAGCTTTTATGCATAGCATGTGTTGGGTAAATATGACGAGAACTTTCTATAAACATTGAATGTTTATCTCTCATTCTTTGTTTATTTATAACTCGTTCTCTGTTTTTTTTTTTTTAAATAGTATTCGACAATACATTTAACTGTGAGAAACCTGCATCAATACTAGTGTGAGCCGCTGTACCAAAACCTGGGAAACTGCAACATGCTTTTCTTCCCAATTACCCATAATGAAGAATTTCCCCACGCGCTCTTGGTCTTCGACAAGGACATACAGCAATGGTTGCATTTTGATTCGATGAAACCAAGAAGAGCAAGAACAGGGGAGTGCTTTAAAACTATAAAAAAATTGGTAAGAAACTTCTTACTGACCATGTAGCTAAGCATGTAACTATACTCACTGAATTTTACTGACCAAAGACATAACCAGTGACTACACTACCCAGCGAGGTCACTGGCAATGTCACTTCATTTTACGTTTATAATTAATTCAAAGAAAAGGCTTATGCTCAGCTTGTTGGTCTATTGAAAAATACAGGTTGAAATGGTCGAGCTATGGAAGAGAGCAATCAAAGATCAAGCAGACGATATGCTGTGGCAAGGCTGCAGAATGCAATTTGACAAGAATCAAAGCACTCACACAAAAATGAAGATGGTTGAAAGTATTTTGAGCGACGAAGAGAGAAAAACAATAAGTTGGATAAAGGGAAATTATGACGGCGGAATGATCCCTTTGAACCACGCCAAAATCTACTCCCAACAAGAGGAAGGATCGTAAGTCTATATGCAAAAATTTAAAATGATAACTTTATTGTTGCTAAGTTGGTCAAAATCATTAACTTGAAATTTTTATTTGCCAACATATTAGATTGCGGACCTTTTGTAATGTATTACATGGACAAAATGGCGAAAGAGGAGAAGATACCCAACAAAGTCAGCAAAGCTCAAATGTTTTAAAGCTCAAATATTCAAAAAATTTGCTGAACATAAGCAGAGTGGAACTCAGCAAATTAAGAATTTTAGAAATTTGTTTGTTTAATTCAGAATTTTAGAAATTTGTTGTTTAGTTCAGAACTCAGAATTCTCATTAATGAAACATGACTTGTGTGGATCTTTTTATTCAAGTTTAATGCATCTTCTGAATTCATAGGCCAAGTCACTGACTATGTAAATGTGAAGGCCTCATATTAGTGAGAATGTCATTGTTAAATTCACTACTATAAGACTTATGTAACTGCTTAAGTCACTGGCCAAGTAACAGAAAAACTGAATGTTATTGACCAAGTCACTAGGCAAGTTACTGAAAAACTCAAGTAACTGACCAAGTCACTGTAAAATCAAGTAAAGTCACTAACCAAGAAACTTTAAAAATCTAAGTCACTAGAGAAGTAACTTCCACAATGATATTTCTATTTTAGTTTGCAGCGTGCCGCTGCACCACAACGACAGAGTTCCACTGCCAATGACTAAATCATTATGTAGCCATCCTACTACAAGTCAATGCCAATATGACTAAAAGCTAATGTCAATATAAATCTAAAGAAAATAGTTATGTCATTGTACATGTAACTGTTAAAAACCTGTATACACAAAGAATACTGAATGATTTATAAAAGAAGGAAGCAGATACACTGTCTCATAGTCATAATAAATAAAAAATTCCAATGAGTAAGCAGCTTACAAACACCTCTTATCATTTATTGAAAAAAATGAAATACAAAAACAAAATTTCAAACTATATTGGAGTCACTTGCTATATCACTATCTATGTCACTGGACATGTCACTATTAAAGGCATGTAGGCAGACTTGAACCTATATCGGAGCTGTACAACTCTTTCTGTTGTGACCATCACATTTTCCACACCTACCACACTTGATCACCCTGGCTCCTTTTTCTGAACCTCTTCTTTCTTGGCTTTCCAGGTGGTCTTCTAGTCAAAGGCGGTTGCAATATCACCACATCTCTACCAAAATCACGCACTGGCTTCGAAATAGATGGAAGAGGATTAATTGGGAAAGAATAAGTTTCTCGGTATTTCTCGACCTTGTACAGCTCATTGACATACGAATAGGGGGAAGAACCATGTTGTTGGATCACTACAAGGGCATGGGAAGTCGTACAGCTGCCATTCTCCACACGAACAAAAGCGAGTTTCCAAATTTACCATGCTATTGTGCTTCTGGCAGTGAACTTTTTACATATAGGTATCAGACCTGCTCACTCTCCAATGTCTTCCCACTTCCAAATTCTCCTTCAGCTTCTTTTCAATTGCCGAACACAACTCAAAAAACCATTCTTGCCCATCATGCTTCCGAGCAGCAATTGGCGCCATGGACTTCACTATAATCCCATCATTAATATCAAGAATAGGAAGACTCTTCAAAGGCAACACCAATTGTTGAAAAACTTAACCAAATTATTTGTCATTTCACCAAATCTTTCGCCATTAAAGTAAGTCATACACCAGTTCTCCCTGGGGAGATCCTGCAGAAATTGAGCAACTATATCACCGCTTCACTTCTCAAGATTTCCATGTTGAACTCATACATCTCTAATGTGCGAGAATAAGCACAACACATAAACAAGTAAGGAATCTGATCCTTAAGGTAAGAACTAGCTGGGAATTTATCAGAAAGGTTAGACATCAGGTGTCTAAAACAAAACCCATGTGGATTATTAGGAAACACTCTAGGGAAAGCACTAACAAGCCTAACATGACGATCAGAAATGAACGTCACCCTCCTCAGAGGTTGTTTCGCCAACTCTTCAGCCAAAACCTCAAGAAAAAATCTCTAATTACTCTCATTTTCAGAATCCACAATAGCATAAGCAACTGGATACAAACCTGAACAGAAAAATAATATGATGTCAGTGTCATGTCACTAACCATGTCGCTAACATAACTAGACATACTTAACAGTGACATAGCCAGGGACATGGCATTCAAGTCACAGGATATTTAAGTCACTGGACATGTCACTATCAATGAACATGTAACTGACCATGTCAATAGCTATGTAACTAACCATGTCACTTACATTACAAAAAACATAACATGGCAGGAAATAGAGAAACAAGAAAAATAAAAAACTAGAAATAATGAAGGGGATTCAACCTTGATTCGCATCCTTTGCTGATGCAGCAATAATCTGCCCCTTGTACTTGTTGGTAATGAATGTAGCATCAATGAAAAGAATAGGTCTACAAGATTGAAATCCATGCACCATAGGTCACAAACATACGCTGAAACCTGTGTGTTTCTCGATGAAACTCAATCACTATCCTAGAGTCGGGGTTTGACTTCATAACAGACTCACCAAACCAAAATAGCTGAGCATAAGACTCAGCTTCATCACCATGTAGGGCTGTTTTTGCCAACTCCGTACCACACCAAACTGTATAATAAGCAACATCCAAACCATAATCACTCTTGATCTCATCAGCTATATCAATTGCCTTTTTGTTTGGATTGGCACGAATCTTATCAAACACAATAGACTTAACAACCTTGGATCCCACCATCTTACTCTTATTCAAACGAATCACACCATGACATGTGTGAACATTAACCTACCTTTTAATGATAAAGAAACCATTAGCCCTGCATACATGAGCCTTCACAAGCCAATTGCAGCCCTGAGAATGTTTCTTAGAACACTGACCAATAACACTAACCTTGTCTTTTCTAACATACTCATAGGAAAAGCCAATTTCTATGGCATACTTACACAGCTTATCCCTAAACTCAACAACCCCACCCTTAAACTTTTGGCCTTCAAAATGAATATAACTCTCCCAACCTTTCGTCATATAACTCTTCGGTTCATCTGCCCTATAACACCCCAAATAATCATTCTCCTCAAGCATGGTATTAGAATCCTCACACATTGTATTGCTCACCACACTTTTACTACTCGAAGGCAAATCAGTCAAAAGCACTTCAACAAAATCAGAATTATAACGACCCAAATTCCTAAAAATCATTCTCATATCAACTTCACTCTCTAGAAAGCATGAAGTAGAATCCGGAGAAATAATGTACCTCAACATGAACTTGCCTTGAATCAAATCGGAAAACGAGAGCGTATGGAATTGCATAGGTCAAAAAACGACCAATTCTGCAACAATGGAACTGTTGCTGCTTCACCAGAATAAATAAACTTGACAACATAGCTAGTATCCATAACACTTGCACAAAAATAAAACAAACCACTAACCATTTCACTACTAAGGAAATCAGTAGAATCAACACAAACAAGTCACTGCCAAAGTAACTGTTAATGCCCTGAACAGAAGAACAATATTAAACGTGTTCCTAGCAAAGTCACTGATAATTCTTGAACAAAGAACAATATTATAAATGTAACTGGTCATGTCACTACTAAGGAATCAACAGAATAACACAAAAAAGTCACTGCCAAAGTAACTGTTAATGCCTGAACAGAAGAACAATATTAAACATGTTACGAGCAAAATCAATGATAATTCCTGAACAAAATAGCAGTATTAAAAATGCAACTGGTCATGTCACTGATAAAAGAATCACAGTATAGAGCACTTCACATATAGTACCGCAATAGCACAAAAAATCATCAACATAGAAGTTAACACAAACAACAACAATACACTGCAAAATCCAAAACGAACAAATTCTCAGAGAGAAGGCTAACCGATCAAATCAGAGAAAACCAGAGCGAGGGAGCAAGAGAGAGACTATAACTAGGGACTAAGTCGACTAAGAAGAAGAAGAAGTAACGTGATCAAGACGAAGAGCGACGAAGCTAGAGATCGAGAAAAAGAGGAGAGCTGCGGAAGCTCCAAAACCACTCAAAATTGATATTTCAGATCGTTGCAGGGCCACTAAGCGAAATCGGAAGCTAGCGGCGGAGAGGGCCCCGAAGAGAGAAACTAGGAGAGAGAATCTCCGATCAAATCGAATCGAAAGATTTCTGATCAAAAAAGAGAGAAAATTTGAGCTCGCAGATTTTGAAATGGAATGTTATAAACGTTTATTACCTTTAAGGGCAGAATCGGAATTAAAAAATTAAAAACTGACATTTTTTAACATCACCTCATTATTCATAAGGACTAAATTAATATCACTAACAATTCACAATGAACATTTTTATCAAGTGGGAAACTAGGTGACATTTTTATCATTTCACTTTCTAAGGTGACATTTTCTATCATTTCCCTAAAAAACTATTACACGTTAGCAATCATTGATCGGAGTTTTGCACTTGGCAAATGGCAACTAGTAATAGACACTTGAGGTCGAAGTGTATATATGCCAAGTTAAAGGGTCGCCGTTGCAAGTATGAAAGGCACGTTTTTGTTTTTTTTTTAATTCTTCTCCGGACTGAAACGAGAATAGATTAGATTCAAATATTAACGACAAAACAAGGACGATTTGAAACTAGTTTCGCATACGATCACATGCCTCTAACTCTCAGCGGTACTACTAGGCTGACTCAGATACGACAGTGGAGGAATCCCTTGTTGATTACTAAAAATGTTACTTGGATCAATAATTGTTTTCGCTCTCACCAATCTATCATAGTTGTTCAAGAAGTACTTCTCACCCCAAACCCTGGCAATCTCCACAGCATCCTTATCCTTCGTTGGAACTCTAGTGTCAACCAAACGCATCACTCCGAGGTCAAGGTCAATGTAGTTAATATAAGCAGTCCTTGGACCCCATGACACATATTGTGTCATTGAATTATATAATCTTCTTATCCAACCTATGTACTCATTTGTTTTGTAATTTTCTTCTTCCTTCCACTCCACCAGGTACTGAATTGTAAAGAGATTACCCTTTCTGTGAGGAAAAGCAATGGATTCACTGCTTATACGATGCATAATACCACCGTAAGGGTCTAAGATGACGTATCCTTTCGGCTGCTCCTCAAGTATTTCCACTGCAGCCATTATGCCCGTGTAAGAAATTGCGGTCCGGACATAGTCTGATTTCGCTTTGAAAAAACCTCTCTCTTTTAAGTACCGATTTCTCAAGTCGGAGACTGCACTTCCATTACCTAGGCCGGAGAAGAATACGATCGACTCGATCCAACTCATTTCCTTGCAATCTTCTTTTACAATACCCAAGTCAGGGAAAACCTGATCTAGGGTGGACATAGCACTGCTTCTTGGACCCAGATAAAACCCTTTAAATGTCGCTGATATCCCAGTAGTACCACTGGTCTTGGCTTCTGGCAACCCAGCACCAACAAAACAGGAAATATAGAAGTCATCTTCTAAGAAAGGTGCAACATGTTGCCACTTATCTACAAGATTTGCTATATGGCTTTTGTTTCCTGCTCTAGACGCCAGAAAAACTGTTACTGTTTGTGGCACTTTGGACAGTTGGATTTTCCATGCATAGACAATCCCCCAAACACCCCCACCACCTCCTCTAATAGCCCAAAACACATCCTCTCCCATGCCTTGTCGGTCTAACAAACGTCCGTCAGCATCAACAAGAAGTGCATCCACCACATTATCAGCTGCAAGTCCATATTTCCTTGAAAGTAGTCCAAATCCACCGCCAGCAATATGGCCACCAGCACCTACAGTTGGGCATGACCCAGCTGAGAAACCGTGAACACTGCTTGCTTTGGCAATTGCATGGTACGTTTCACCTAGTGTTGCACCTCCTTCCACCCATGCCATTTCGGTTTCCAAATCCACAGAAACCCTGTTCAAATTCATCATGTCAATGATCACAAATGGAGCTCCATCAGCAGCAACAGATGATGTCCCTTCATAGCTGTGTCCACCACACCTCACTCTGATTGCCAAGAACACTTCTCTAGAGCAGAATACAGAGTTTATTATCTGCTCAACACTCTCAGGGAGTATAATGGATATTGGCTTAGGAACTGTGGGCTCAGCAAAACGTAGATTCTGAATAGAAAAGTTGAGCAACTTAAAGTAAGAAGCAGAGTCATTTTCGGTGTCGGGGAATGTAGTAAAGTTGTTGATGTTGTGGAGAATCAAACAAGAAGTAATTTCGTCTGTAGGTTCAGCTAAAGAAGGCAAAAGGATGCACATAAAAGTAAAGAGCTGAGTGAATTGGTTTCTCGGGGATATTGCCATTAGCTTGGCTTCTTGGTTTTGAAAGCTGCTATGGAGCTAAAGAAACAATAGCAGTGGATTTTAATGGAGCGAATTAAGTTGAGAATAATGAGGTGCATTGAGGACAAACGGATGAAGAGATCAATGTAAGGGTGATATATTGTGGCCGGCAATTGATTAGAAAATTGGAAGTTGAGCGAAGTTGGACTCCCCCACATATTTAATGATTCAAAATGCCATGGAAATGAAAGGTGACAAAACTAGTTTGCTTGAGATTAAATACTAAAGAGGTTAGGTTGGAGAGAGCGAAGAAGATACAGAAAGATACATATATTGCACAAAAACATGAATAATTGAAAAGTTACGAAATGTGAATATAGCATGCCGGCCAACCAAAGGGTCCAAATTAAGCCTGCCCAGTGCCCACGTTGGCTCATGTGTTTTTATCTGAAAAATGAAATTCTATTGCATCTCTCTATGCATGGAAGGATTGGAAGCTCATTATGGGTATCGGCTTGTCAAAACTCTTAATCTATTTTTTTTTGCAAGACAAAACTCTTAATCTATTTAGGCGTTGCCTTGTCCACTAAAGCTTGTAGGGTGCTACTAGCACCCAATCATACAGGACAAAACTAATATTAATTCAATCTCATACTACGTCCAGGGGACCTAAGTCATGACCAATAGCCTGCCTGTATTATGAAACTCGATCAGTCTCTGTCCCATGACCGATAGTGTTTTGGGAATATCTAAGTGGGCCAGCGCCTGTGGGCCAAATTTGAAGGCTTTGTCCAATGAGATCAAAATCTGTATTGGTTACTCTAGGAATCCTTATTTATGAAGGATATCAACGCTAACCGGAAAAATTTAATGAGAAAGATCCGCGCAAGGGATAATGATGAGTTTCTTCAAGGAAACGGAATCCTGATGGATATCTTAGTAGAAGAATCATGGCGAAGCTGGGATTACTTGCATGGAGACTACGAGATCAGCTTCTCTATAAAGAAGGCTTGGGCGAAATGAAAATAGATATTCTACACTCAACACAAACTAGCGCAACGCTACCAAACATCCCATGAAGTACCGTGTGGAGTCTAACCTAGCCCTAACTTGCGACAAAAAGTTCAGCGTCTGGAGCAGCTACATCGTCCCCCCTTGAAGCTTGGGCAACAACTTTGCATCTTGGAACCTCAGATCAACGAGTCACCATTACGGAACACTCGGAAAAAGGAGTTCGCCACCACCACATCCTGGACACTCGGATCAAAGAGTCATGTTGCCCTGTGTTTATACCTCTGCAATACTTCCTGGGTGTAGTATCGATTTGATCGAAGTATTTGGTGTTGATCGGTAGGTTTAGCCACCAATTAGTGGCTTTCGGCGCCTGTTGTTGGAAGCAGAAAGTCCTTTCTCAAGGCAACTTCTTGTTAGAAATAAGTACCGTAAGTAACAGATCAATTCTCAAGAAACAGAACGTTGTTTACGTGTGTGTGTGTGTATATATATAAACTAGGATTGCAAGTAGTTAGCAATCCTAAAAAATAAAAAATAAAAGCATATTGAAATACGACAAAGGACTGCAGTTTTGTTCCAATCCTAAAAAAGAAAGAAAAGATAACAATACGTAAAGAACAAATGAAAGAATATCAAGAAAGGAGAAATTGAATTCACTAAATTGAATCTTTAAGCGAGGCTTGCTTTGGTGCAATGCATGTCCTAAGACATAAATATGTCTCTACACACTTGCTGTAGATTTTCATGGACGTCTACTCTGCAGGATGTTAATGTCTAAGATTCAATTGTAGCCGAACCTTTGTTAACGCGGGTTCAAGGGGCGAACTGCTACTCGTGGTATTCCGATTGCTTCTGCCATCTGTCAAATGAAATACAAAGGGCGTCAGAGCGAGACTGCAGTTGGCAGTCTTCTCTTCTCTGATACCTAAGTTAGTCAATGTATTTGTGTTGACAGAATAACTATACCTAAGTAGTAAATGCGTAATTAATGAGGAGAGTGGAGTGGACCTTTTATAGGTGGGGAAGAGACTGATCTCTTCCATGTTTTCGATATGTGACTGATATGTTTCAGTTCCCAGGTTCTGATGCTTCAGCGAGGTGATCTTGGCCCAACGCATGGCTGCGTATCAGCGGTGATCTCGGGATGGGTCGGAGCTCAGGTGATAGCCTGCTTGGCTGTGTTTCCATAGGTCGCCCCCTCAATACATGTAGGTGCCGCTAGCGGCAATGTGAGCGTGGCTCATTATAGCTAATTATGTCTAGGCAAATGCTCATGTAAGTACAAGTCTCCCAAGTCTCCAGTCAAGGAGGGCAATCTTGGTTGGGGAGTTGCCTAGCGATTTGAAGTGTTACTTCTGCTAGTCTTGCAAACGCATAATTAGCGTCACTGCGTCGTCAACCACGAATTTGTTCTGACCAAATGCTTTATACCCTTTTTCGGGTGGGCCCCTGCTACGGCCCCCCCAAGGAGTCCCCCACTCCCCGGCTAAGATAGACCTCCATTTGGCTGGTATATTGTTTGTTGAGGGGAGGTAGGTTGAGCAGCGGGTGCTGGGTAGCGAGCCCAATCTTTGAGACTCGAGTGGCGAGGGTCAACGTGCTTGATCAGGGTCGTCGAAGACTGTGTTGACGTGTCCACTTACTTGTCCCTGAGGAACAAAGTTTGACTGCAACGCCGCGTGGTGGTCGTTGTCATTATGAGGAGTTGCCTCGGGAGCCGCGCTAGTGGAAGTGTTTCGCAGGTGAGTGGTAAGAAGCATCACCCAGCAAGGGTATTCTCGTTTGTAAGATGAATGGAGCAGTTCCGTTAGCAGTGTTGCGCTTAGTAGAGACGACTCACTTGCCAGATGGTGATAAGCTCTGCTAGTGGAGACTGCTCACTTGCCAGATGGTGAGAAGTTCTGCTAACGGTGTTACGCCTAGGGGAAACTGTCTAACCTACAAGATGAAGGGGAGGAGTTCAGCTAGTGGTGTTGCGCTTAGCGAAGACCTTCTCGCCGGATAGAGGATGAGAAGTTCCGCTAGCAGATACTGTCTCACTTGGAAGATGAATGTGAGAAAGTTCCGCTAGCGGTGTTGCCCTTAGCAGAGACTTTCTCGCCGGATAGAGGATGAAAAGTTCCGCTAGCGGTGGTGCGCTTAGCGGATACTGTCTCACTTGCAAGATGGTGAGAAAGTTCCGCTAGCAGGTGTTGCGGTTAGCAGATACTTTCTCTTTTGCCAGTCGCTATGCCTACTTGTGATGGTAAATTTAGATAGACGTTTCATCAGACAGAGTCCGACACTTGTCCGCTATGTACTGGGTTAGAGTGTAGGTGCAGGTCTTTTTAGCATGTCTGTCGCTTCGCCATTAATGCAAGTTAATACTGCTTTCGTAACCGAGGCAACGCCTCAGTTACTCAGGGTAGTGGGTGCGATCGTGGGATACGAGTACGGTTCATGTGCGATGCAGCTTTTCATCCGATGGCTCGGGTTCATCTGATGTTGACATAAAAGAGGGGGAACCTAGAGGGATTTGACACTTTCTCTAAACTTCTAACTTGAGTCGTTGTCTTCATGCCTTGTTCTGTAAGGGTTTGGGGGAGTCGGTTTCTGCAAGTGGAGTGTGAGTGTTGACCGTGGAGGAGAGATACTATCCCAGGGGCATAAACGAGTATCTGCAAGTGCATAGGCCCCACTGTATTGTTGCCATTGTGACAACGTGCCTAAAGGTCTAGAGAGTTTTGTGGGTTGGTTTAGGCGTTTTGGGCAGAGGGTTGATGCTTTGTGTTGTGCTAGATGGTCGAATCTGGGTTTCGAGGGATATATGTGATTTCTGGGTTTTCTGTGGTTTTTGGGTTTGCTGGGTATAATTTTTCTTGGTGTTCTTGGATAAAATCTGACGTAGGCGTAGCTTAGATCCATCTAGGACTAACTGATTTGGGTTTTAGCTAGGGTGTTTGTGATGGCTAGCGTCGTAGAGATCTCGAGCAGTGAGGATTCCGGGTCTGAAATGTCTCTCAACGGTTCTGATAGGGTTTTTATTGACTCGTTGCGTCCATCTACCCCTGTAGGCACCTCGCTGCCTGAACCACTAGACATCAAACCGCTACAAACCATACCCTGGGAAGTGGCCATGGCTCGTGCTGAGGGTCACGAAACTCCGACGACGAGGGAGGAAATCGCCCCTGTAAGTGGCAGGAGGAAAGGTTAGCAAGCAATAGTGTTGCTAGCGGTTTAGAGAACGGGGATGACACCACCGAGAGGGATGTAGAGTCGGCTTGGGTCCTCCACAATGGTACTCATGTTGATGAGGTGGGGGGTCCGATGACCCAGTCTGCTATCACTAAGCTGAAGTGGGTGTTTCACCTTCCTAGCGTCGTGTAGTTGCATTCACCGAAGAAAGATGAGAAGGCGTCATTTTTGCCGGCCGAGTATGCCGTTGTGCACGAGGCCCGTGTTCTGCCAGGGCGTCAAGTTTCTGCTACTGCCGAACCTTCAAATTTTGATTTGCGAGTTTGACCTCGCTTTTGGGCAAATTTGCCCTAATATGTGGCGGTTGCTTATGGCGCTGAATTCTCTTTGGTGGATGTCCAGCTGCGAAGGCCCGACTGTGGCGAGGTCCTTCAATTTTACGAGCTTATATATGTGAAGCGCCAGGGTTGCAGCGGACAAGTCAACCTCAGTCGTCGCACGGGGGCATGCAAATTGATCGAGAATTTGAAAGATTTCATGTCCCCCCGGTAGCGTCCTTCTGCGTTGCAACCAAAGGATGGGAGTGTCATGCAGGGTTGAACACACAAGTGCCGACATTTAGGATTAAGTCGGAATTCCAACCTATCCGTGGTTGCCGCTGGCCCAGCTGACTGACTTGTTGTGACTTCTTGCTCTTTTTGTTGAATTAGGATTCTCCACATCACTTATCCAATGGAAAGCACCATGTCATCATCAATTATTGAATATCTTTTACATTTTCTGCACAACTTTCATCCTTGGCCTTTCCTCGATCCATCATGAATTTCTTCTCGAGTTAGGACTTCTAACTTTTTCCTTATTCGCGCATCTTTTCTCTGATATTATCTCACTCCAAAAAAAATAATAAATACAAAAGTAGATAAATAAAGAAAAAATATAATAAACAACAAAGATAAAAATAGAATTATCATTAATAACTTCACATAAAATGCTCCAATCAGTTAATTACTACAGTGCCACATTCTTGAATTCAAAACAATATATTACATACAGATACTATGATATTACTAACAGTAAAGTAAGTTAAACTAAAAGTTTATAATTAGGCTTTGACAATAAATAGAAATGATATTATCATAATATCTATATGAAAATGTGTATCGTTGAGAGCCTCCCTATCCGTTAATAATGCCCTCCATTGCAGCTTGACTGCACGATAAAAGCACACCATCTGCCTTCTGGCTTCTTCGCTCTTTTCCTTCCCATACTTCTCTTTGGCTAATGCAAACTCCCCAAGTTAAGTTTTGCTAAATCTGAGTAAGAAAATGACAACTTTGTAAGTGTTATATGCATAGCACATAATAATAAACAGAAAACAAAATAAAGAGCTGCTGTATCAACCTCAGGAAAATGAAGCCCATAAAGGGCTGACGAAATTAAGCATCACATTTATGATATGCCTTTGATCTTTCAATTACAACCTTCAAATTATCATCCCTTGTCCTGACCTGCAAACCCAAATGTTAAAACTTTTACCAGTTGCTACATGCTAGACAGACTGAGGGCAAAAAGAAACAATGGCAAAAAAAAAAGTTAACATTAAGCATGGGAAGGAAAAACAGCTGAATAACTCTTGGCTGACACCAGAATACAAGATGGAAACTTCTTCATTCTGTTCAATATGCATCCCTTTCCTAACTACACCTTTACGAATTTAAATTACTACTACTGGTAACATTGTCCTGGTGTTTTTCCAGGGCAATATTCTGAACTAAATCACTATCTGGATACATTAGAAGAGTTGAAATCTATAATATTGATCTGCATTATGAAATGGTTGGGGTCAACAGAAAATGAAATTGTCATAATAGATCACAGGGTTACTCTGGCATGCTTGCAGCAGATGAACTACCGGCCAGGAAAATCAAGGTATGCTAAAGAAGTTATTAATAAGAACAATTTTGGTTTAACCTATATGCAGACATGGAAAGTTATAGGATTGAAAGACCTACCAACTATTCTCCGACCAATTTCCTAATTAAAAAGGGGACAAGAAAAATAAATCAAACAACAAGTCCTGTAGCTTGGCTATGTCTTGGCTTTGTCAACTATTATATTTTTGGCGATATATCATAAAACAAAGAATTGATCAAATATTAGAAATACCGAACTTCAAAAGTCTTCGGATCTGCAAATTCAGATAGAATTACGAACAAAGAGATATTTATACATTCAATTATGCATCTTGATTTGAAATTTTATATATAACTAATGTGCCATGCGATAACTTACAGTCATCTGAGATTTAAGTTTAATATGCAAGACAAAACAGCTTCTAAAAAAAGCTCCACAAGATTTCAAAACATACAATTACTGAGAAATTTACCTCAACCTGTGGACTTTTGCCACGAAGCAATATATCTACACTCTTTTCTGTCTGTGGATAAGAATGGAAGAAAAAGAAAACATATATATAAGTTCCTGCAGAATGAAAAAATAAAAAATAAAAAACACACACACACACACAAACATACATGTATGGAGAGAGACGGACAGACACACATACAGACAGAGACAAGGACCTTATCGGTTAGAATTTTAATCGTCTAAGACATTGGACCAAAATTTAAGGGTTAATATAATGTCATTTAATAACAAGCTTGAAGACTTTATCCGACAGAGTAATAATCTTTCATCTAAATGTTTATAATATAGCAGGTGTGCTATCAGAAAACCAACAGTAAGACCATTAGGTGAAACCTTGGAGTATGACAATTACTCTAAGCCTCTGCCGAATATGCTGCAACTTTTGTGCAAGAATATAAGATACTAACCAGTAGGTGTATGAATATTATGTAAGCAGGCATGTCGTGCGTGGTTGTTATAAATTAGAAAAAAAAGGTATAACGTTCAGCAGATAGGTTTATATTTATGATGACATGTACAGTAACTTCTTAACCCTCTATAAAGTATCTCATTAGACAAAGATATAAAAGAATAACATGTCTAGAGGATAGACAGGCACAAAACTAATTTTCTTCTACTATGTTGACTTCGGCAACTGAACTTGATAAGCTGTTTCAGCAGTCCAGATACCAAGTATAAGTTCCGGGTTTATTTTTACTCTTTCCGTACTATAGTGAGAGGGGAGTAATCCAGATATCAAGTATAAACATTTCCGGGTTTTCTTTTACTTTTTTTTTCGTACTATGGGGAGAGGGAGAGCAGTCCAGAGAAATAGATTGACACACCTGATGGTTAACCCAATAGTGTCTGTGTCTCATCTCAATCAAGAATTCAAACGTTGGAGGTGCTTGCCTCTCAAGAATGGTTTTCTGGCATTTTCTAGCTTTGGCTTCTTCATCCCCCAAAGTAACAGTTTCTACTCCTCCAATCTGAAAACACAAGATAAGAATTGGAAAGGCACCTTTGACCAAACAGTAAGCCATATACCCTAGAGGAAACGCAACACGGCGTTAAACCATTCTTTTTTGCATTATCTTAAGGAAAACAGAAACAGAGGATCAGAAACAATCAAATCATATTTGGCGTGTGCTCTTCCTTCTTAAAACTTAAAAGCCACATGGCTAATGGCACAACTAATTAGGGACTACCATATCATGAAAATTGAAAAATGAATCGACTATCTTTCTCACTCTATGCAAATTTGCATCTTAGATATCATATCACATTTGACTTGGAAGGCTACGCCATATATGATATAAATAGTAACTAATCATTTCCAGCAGGGAATCAACATACAACGGTAAAACGGTGTTGAGAGCTATAGAGTTTTCTAGTACAAGTTTCACACATCAGCGTTTTTGACATCTTAATAATTTATTTGCTACCAATTCAATCAACTTGCAGGACATACTAATAAGAAGGGGAGCATAAGACCATAAGTCGCTCAAAGTAAATTAACAATTCTAGTAAATCATGATTGGCTTCATATGTTATCTTCCTTTCATCCTTCTCTGCCTAAAGAGATTATCTTCAAATGCACATTGATGATGCAGATTTAATATTCCTACTTATCTAAAAATTCCATCTTTGTGCAAAACTGGGAAAATCCAGATCAAAACTTCCCAGCAAAAGTGAAAAAAAAAGGGAGAGAAGATATTAGCATGCTGAAGTACTGATCCTATAAATCATCTGGAAAAATAGTGTACAAATCCTTTAACCATGGCCACCGGCTCATCAACAGTTTCCTTTATTACTCTAATTTACTATGAGGACTCTGATATTCATAGCTATTATCTGGAAACTACGATATGCCATCAACACAAAATTAAGATTTACAAAAAGGCAAACCAAAATGATGTCTCTGATGTAAAGATTAAGGAGAACTTAAAGGGATAATTCAACATTTAGTTTCTTATAAAGATCAGAACAAACCAGGTCAGATAGAGTAGGATTCTTCATTATATTCTCAAGCTGCTGTCCATGAGCAGTAGCAATAAGCATGACCCCTCTCTGAGCAATTGAGCGACATGCAAGAGCTTCAGTTTCCGTGCCAATCTCATCAACAATGATGACCTCAGGCATGTGATTCTCCACAGCCTCTATCATGACTTTGTGTTGCAAGGATGGTTCTGCTACCTGCATTCTTCGTGCACCTCCGATTGATGCATGTGGAATATTTCCATCCCCTGCTATTTCATTGCTGGTATCCACAATAACCTGTCCCAGCGGTAAACAAGTATTGAACTACTGATTTAAATACTGAGAGAGAGAGAGAGAGAGAGAGAGAGATTAAACAAATAAATCAACTTACCACTCTTTTGTGAAATTCATCTGACAAAACACGAGCAATTTCTCGCAAAACAGTGGTCTTGCCGACCCCAGGCCTTCACAAATTGAAGGACATCATAATTAAGACATTATATCAACTAGCTCAGAGATGTTATGTTCTTATTTATAGTGAGTAGCAAAGACATGATAATGACAATATCCATTGTTAGAATATTCCAAGGGAGGCATCAAATTTGACATGGGCAACAATAGACGCCAGAAATACATTGATATTATAAGATCACATAATGTGATTTCTAACAGTAATTATGAGGGAAACTATGCAGTCAAAGTTATCTTCTTAAATTTTTTTCAACTAAACTCATTATAAACAAGTCATAGACATGTCAGTGCCGTGCAATAAGCAAAGAAGTGGTTTAATATAATAATAAATATGTGCCATCTCGATTGCTAATATTTGACATGTTACTAGGAAAACCATTTTAACAGCAATCAGATGACATACTTTCCAACAAACAAGATGCTCTTCCCATATTGAAGCAGATCATTAACCATGTCAATGTGACCACTGATTGCCCTTCCGAATCGGCAAGTCAATCCAACTATCATTCCATTCCTACTCCTAATAGCGGATATTCTATGCAACGTACCCTCAATGCCAACTCTATTGTCCCCTCCAAAATCTCCAACTTCATTTTGAGCATGCTCCAACTCTTGCAGTGATACCTAGGCAAGAGACACTTTGAATACATCAGTAAATCCCACTACGTTGTTATTTTCCTAATGAAATTTACCTGTCTCATATATCATTTTAATTTTATCACTAAATGATGTCTAGACAGTCAATTTAAATAAAATGGATAGAGAAATTGTAACCTCAAAGATATGCCTTTACTTTACCACAGTTCCCCTCAGATATTGACCCCCAGGTTCACCAAGATATCGTGCTTCCGGAAAACGACCTAAATCCAATATGACCTAAATCAAATACATCAGTAAGCATGACATAATCATTGCACGAAGAGTAAGCGGAAGCTATCTAAATAGAGAAGGAATGCAAAAACTGTTGAAGTTGAAGAAAAGTTGGTTTCATCATCAAGTGTCAACTAGAGAAACAAAAGTAAGTTGTGGCTTGCTTAGAAAAGTAGATTTAACAGTTGTGAAAGTTAGAAGGCCAAGTGATTCAGAAATCATATAAGAAGTGAAGATGAAAATGAGAAAAGTAAAGTAATTGATGGAGCAGAAATGAGAGACCTCTAAGAGTTGAGATCTCTTGGATTCATTGAGGAGATGGTCATGTAAATCATGCGGAAGAATCTGCAAGGGAAACAAGAGTTGGCATCTGAGAAAGAGTGAAGGAAGGCGAATGAAGAGAATGTGGAGCAAAGGGAGACCTGCAAGAAGGATTGGAGATCGTCTGGACCACAAGATCAAGAGGACGATGATGATGATGGGCAACGAAGCGGCAGTGCCAAGCGGTGGAAGTGAAGTATACGTTGTTGTTGTTGTTGTTGTTGTTGTAGTTCTTGAATTGGCTCACTCTTGTCGCCCTCACCAGGTTTGCGTTCGCCCACAAACTAGTATGACTATGACTCATTCTTCCCCCCGTTCACTCTTTCAGGCCAAATCCCCGAACGGATAGACAAAAGTTTTCGTGACCAGAAAACCTCTGCCAAGCTTTTAAGTTATAGAATTTGCACCTTACATAACTGCTTCTTCAAAAAGCCCCAAAAAGAAAAGAAAAATACACCCGAGAAAAATTCTTACCCTTTGGGCCATCCTTCCTTGTGGCCCAACCCACTTTCCGAAGACGTCAAAAGTCAAAACTCAAAAGGGTTGGCTGTGAGGGGCACACAACAAGAGTGGAACACTCTGGGCGAGAGAGATGGCGAGGGATGAAGAGCACAAGGGTTTGTTGTGGAAGCTTCCAGTCATCAAAACCCAGCAACTCGGCAAGGTGGGTCCCGCCTTTGGCTTCGGCGTCGGCTGTGGTGTGGGATTCGGCATCGGCCTCCTCGGCGGTACGATTTCCTTTCTCAGTCTCTCTTCTATTTCCACTCCAACTGTATAATTTATCTTAATAATGTTTGTTTAATTGATTCAATCTTATGGTCAGTTGAAACTTAACGAATTAAGCAGTTAGTCTATTGACTCAGAATTCTGACTCTGCTATTTGCCAAGCATTCTGTGGCCACTCTCTTCTTTAATATGATTATCACTAGCTTATAGTTTATGCATATCAAATGAAATTATATCTGACATGGCTATTGGCTGGTTCATGAAATTGAATTTAGGCGTAGGAATTGGTCCTGGTATTCCTGGCATGCAAGTTGCTGTTGGCGTTGGTGCTGGATGTGGAGTTGGCTTAGGATTCGGCTATGGCGCTGGGAAGGGGGTTGCTCGTGATGACATCCGAAAGTACTCCAATGTTGGCAATCTCTTTTATGGTGAAAATGTTGGCAGTCGTTCTGGAAATCCTACTTCCCAGTAAGTGTTATAATCTATTCGTCTATGTGTTTTTGCTTTCATGCGTAAATTCATTGGGCAACTCATTTTCTGAAAGAGTTCAAAATAGGAAAGAAACAGATTATGCAGCAATGAAATGTGAAATGCTTGTTACTCATTTACTTTGCGGGAGGCTGTTGTTCTGCGATGCATATGAGATATGACTATATGATGATATTAGGAGACACTGCTAGGAGGCCTGTAAATCAATTACTTTAAAGAACAACATTATGTTAGTGCAGATCAATTTCTGGTGATAATTTTGTATTTCTTCCTGTGTGATTGGATGTGGGTATTGATCTTTTGTGCTTTAATGTTATCAGGGATGAAATAGGCGCTCTTGTTGACGAGCTTGTTGATAATACTAAGAAACTGGTCAGAGCTACTACAAGAGAGATCGACAAGTGGACAAAATGAGTTAAGCAGCTTGCTTGCTGAGTTCTAGGGTACATTTGAATGGATTATGAGTTTATGACTTGTTAAGATTATCTAGGGATTGGAGTATATGTGGAAATTAGGGATAGATTTTTTTGTGTGCATGGCGATTGACATTGTCTAAGCATACAAGTTGCTTATGTTATATTAGAAGTCTGTTGGTTTATCTGCGTACAGTACGATTTATCTGAAACTTTGGAAGATGAAATCATGTCAGTTGGATTGGATCAATAATGGATTCTGAATTTCCTTTTAGAGTTTGGCATCTTCAGAAACCCATCAAACAAAGAAATTGATGACCATCATCAATTCAGTAAAAACAATGGAGGACGGTCCAGGGGAGACAAATACCTCTTTTATTTCTTCATTTTCTGAACCCTGTGGACACAATTGCAACCCGTTCTTCTTCTTTTTTCAAATGGAATTGATTTCATTAGTAATCAAGCCATGAAAAGAGGTCAAAGTCTAACATAACTTACATAAGAAAATCCATAAAAAATCAAATAACCTATCTAAATCAAATTAAATTCATTAAAGTCAAATGGAAAGCTCGTAAACGCAAGCCTAACTAAGCAAGAACAATCTCGCTTCCTGAGAAAAACTCATTCATCTAGTCTAATTTGCTGGCACTTAATTGCGGTACAAATAACAACTAGAAACATCTTAGGAGAGCTCACAGAGATTACCCCTACCTAAAAAAGACTGGCATCCAAACGTCTAATAGCAAAAGAAACTAAAATACAGCAACTAACAACCTCGACAATAGGTTGGTCTTCGTGCTCTTTGAAATCTGCTGACTCGAATGGAGCTCAGGCCTAACGGCCCAAACCCAAATGCGAGTTAAGTAAATAGAAGCCCAATCACGCTGCCAGGTCATCGCCTTCGCCGCCGGCAACAAGGCCTCCGACGGCCTGCCTTTCCACCATACCATCTCGCCTCGATTAGTGAACCACCAAAACCAGATGTTCGCTATCTCTCTTCAACAAGCTACAGTAATCGATCACAAGTACAGAAGATCAGCCATACTAGTCTGATCTCGACTCCGCAACCACCAGCGATCATATCACCTCTCGACCCCGAACTGCTCGACCCAACATCGATCAACACGACGCCAATCAACACAATCCGATGCTGCTACTACGCCGACCTCCAATCTTCCAACCCTGATCCACCGACTCAAGCGCCTCTCGACGTCAATATAATCACTGATAGCACCAAAGCTGCTACACCACCACCAATCAGCGCCGAACCTGTTGCTCACGACCCACGACAAGGAACTCGTTCGTGCTAGAACAGACGACAACCACGCCGCGCTCTGCTCAAAACCCTAGGGTTTGCTTTTCTGGAAACTGTGTTTGGTAGGAGAGCACAGTTATTGCAGAGAAGATTCGTTATTCTTATTTTTAAAGAGAATGAAATTTACAATCTCTATATTGCAATCAATACTCCATGTTTTTTGTAGTATTATTTTTTAATGTAAATTATAAAAATATAATGTTAATATACTAAAAAAATAAAGAATGAATTTCACTCCCCATTCTTAATATCCAGATTATTGAGAGCCTCATTATCCTTTTGACCCACAAATGGAATTGTGCTTGACTACCGCCGATCAGTACGGGCCAGGCCCAGCTGGCCGGCCGGTTTGTACAAATTCCTCCTCTGAGCATCTGCAGCATATGAAAAATCGAAAATGGCGACCATTGCTCCACTCTCTTCCTCCTTGTCGAAATCGAAACCCTCGGCTTTCCCTTTTTCTTCTTCTTCTTCTACAACAAATGCCATTTCCAGATGTACTTTCCGCCCCTTCCCGCCCATTACCCTCCGACCTCTGCACATTTCTAGTTCCCTCCCTCCAAAAGCCGCGACTGCCCCTTCGGACTCACAAAGTTTCACTTCCCGATTTGCCCCTGACGAGCCCAGAAAAGGCTCCGATGTCCTCGTGGAGGCCCTCGAACGCCAAGGCGTCACCGACGTATTCGCCTACCCCGGAGGCGCATCCATGGAGATCCATCAGGCCCTCACGCGCTCCTCCACCATCCGCAATGTTCTCCCCCGCCACGAGCAAGGTGGCGTCTTCGCTGCTGAGGGCTACGCACGCGCCTCGGGCCTTCCCGGCGTTTGTATTGCAACCTCGGGCCCTGGCGCTACCAACTTAGTCAGCGGCCTTGCTGACGCACTCCTTGACAGCGTTCCGGTCGTCGCAATCACCGGACAAGTCCCCCGCCGGATGATCGGTACCGACGCTTTTCAAGAGACGCCAATTGTGGAGGTAACCAGGTCCATTACTAAGCATAACTATCTTGTTCTTGATGTTGATGAAATTCCTAGAATTGTTAGTGAGGCATTTTTCTTGGCCACCTCCGGCCGGCCCGGCCCAGTTTTGATTGATATACCAAAAGACATACAGCAACAGCTTGTCGTACCGGATTGGAATCAACCCATTAGATTAGCGGGGTACATGTCTAGGCTGCCCAATCCTCCCAATGAGGCCCATTTGGAGCAGATTGTGAGGTTGGTTTCTGAATCCAAGAAGCCTGTGTTGTATGCTGGTGGAGGGTGCTTGAACTCGAGTGAGGAATTGAGGCGATTTGTGGAGCTTACAGGGATCCCTGTGGCGACTACCTTGATGGGTCTCGGGGCATATCCTAGCTCAGATGAGCTGTCACTCCAGATGTTGGGAATGCATGGGACAGTGCATGCTAATTATGCAGTGGATAAGTCTGACTTGTTGCTTGCATTTGGGGTTAGGTTTGATGACCGGGTTACAGGGAAGCTCGAAGCTTTTGCTAGCCGAGCTAAGATTGTTCACATTGATATTGATTCTGCAGAGATTGGAAAGAATAAGCAGCCTCACGTATCTGTTTGTGCAGATGTGAGATTGGCATTGGGAGGGATAAACAGGGTATTGGGGGGAAAAGGATGCAAGTTAAAACTTGATTTCTCAGCCTGGAGGGAGGAGCTGAAAGAGCAGAAAATTAGTCATCCATTAAATTATAAGACATTTGGTGACGCCATTCCTCCTCAGTGTGCTATTCAGGTTCTTGATGAATTAACTGATGGGAATGCAATCATAAGCACCGGTGTTGGGCAGCATCAAATGTGGGCAGCTCAATATTACAAATTTAAGAGGCCTAGACAGTGGTTGACATCAGGAGGTTTAGGAGCTATGGGTTTTGGATTGCCTGCTGCTATTGGGGCAGCTGTGGCAAATCCAGATGCCATTGTTGTTGATATTGATGGTGATGGAAGCTTCATGATGAATGTTCAGGAATTGGCAACTATCAGGGTGGAAAATCTTCCCATTAAGATAATGCTGTTGAATAATCAGCATTTGGGTATGGTTGTTCAATGGGAGGATCGCTTCTATAAGGCGAACAGGGCTCACACTTATTTAGGGAACCCGTTAAATGAGTCTGAGATATTCCCTAATATGCTCAAGTTCGCAGAAGCTTGTGGGATACCAGCAGCCCGTGTGACAAAGAAGGAACATCTTAAAGAGGCAATTCAGAAAATGCTGGACACTCCTGGTCCATACTTGTTGGATGTAATAGTACCTCATCAAGAGCATGTCTTGCCTATGATTCCAAGTGGTGGTGCTTTTAAAGATGTGATAACTGAGGGTGATGGAAGATCATCTTATTGATTTCCAGGGCAGCATCTATGTTGTCCATGTTCATATGTACAAATTTGGATGTGCTTGAAATCTTTAGTTCAGTGCAACCCAAAAAAGAAATGTCTTTAGTTTTTGTAGTATTGCTACTTTGAACTATGAACAAATAGTAGTTTGAAATCGTTATGAAGAGTGTTGTACTTCTAATATATAAAGGTGTGGCAAGTTTCACAGCTTGAAGTTATTTATAAGCTCTCTAAATATAATGGTTTATATTTTAACTTTAATATGAATTTTCTTTTCTTGATCCCTGGGCTTCATAAAGCAATTGTTGATAATTAGTGTTCAGAGAATTATGTGTTCTAGTTAATTGTAGGTCATTGTCTGTTCTTGCACACCCTAATTTGCACTTGTACTTTAACTGAGATTGGCTTCTATTCTTAAGATTTGTTGGCTGATTAGTATTAAGAGTAAATTTCATATGGATTCATATTACTGCCGGGTTTGTACTTTAACTGAGATTGGCTTCTATTCTTAAGATTTGTTGGCTGATTCACTAGTATTAAGAGTAAATTTCATATGGATTCAATATTACTGCCGAGTTTGCTACTGTTAATGTTAAGTTTTGTTTGTATTGAATGCTAAGACTTGCTGCTGGCAACGCTTATATGTTGCAGTTCAGGACATGGAAAAATGAACTAAAGAACAAACTATTATAAAATATTTTGATCAGGTTTAGAGGAGGCTGAAGCCATCTCGATCAGCAGCAGAAAAAGCCTTCTCTGATGAGACCCTTTGATGGAAGGAACAAGTACAAGCTTAGTTTGTCATGGTACCATATAATTTTGGGAGAAACCTGATTCGGAAAATTCAATGCATTCATCTTGAGATTAATTCTGTGGACCTATGATTGAATACATAGTATTGAATCAGTGTTTGATTTTCTCTTATAAGTTGTGTAGGTTGATTTTTGTCTTATTTTAAGTTATTCAAACCGATTGGCAAATTAATTTATTCTTCTATTAGCTTTATAATTTGTATATCTGCCTCTAGCCAATCTCATAGTGGAAGTCCAAGTAATAAGAATGGAACGAGTGGAATCTACACCGAGTGTATCCCAACTCAATCGTAGGTGGCTTGAGGTCTGCACCTTGTTAGTTCTAGGTGAACTTAAAAATCTATTAGTGTGGTTTTTTTTTTCTCTCTCTCTCTCTCTTTTTCTACCTTACAGGTGACACCGCGAGACAAATTGAGCAATTAAGTCTGGGAAGCAGGAGATAGTCGAGAAATGTGAAGTAGAGCACACAAGCCTTACCACTATCTCAGACCCAATGGACACTGAATCATCCACACCGGGCTTAGTTTCTGATCATCAGTTTGACGGATCTCCACTAAAAGGTACAGCAGATGTAACTCTAGAGTTGAAGTAGCCAGCAAAGAACCGAAGAAGCGGATCTGTTTAACTCAGTTAAGCAGAAGAGTATTAATTGCTTGTACATTGCTACTAGATTTTCTAATAAATTAATAATCGTACTTTACTTGATCATTCCTACATCTAGTATGTATCCACAAAACTTATCTTCTGTTGTGTATTCAATTACTGGCTTTTTTTATCATCCAGTTTAGCTGTGTTTTAGTCAATGCAGGTAGAGTTGTTTATGAACACCTTTAACTGTATTTCAGTAATATTGATAGAAATACAAACTGAAGATGAGCAATACACATCCATTGGTTGGGAGTGTGGGACGGTATATTTAGATTTAAAGAGTGAAGAAGATCGATGCATTTCTACATGGCATCAAGTACTGCACTATGCTCTCAATAAAGCGCTTTCTTGTTATGGAACAAGAAAATTATAGCAGCATTTACATAATTACTCTTTACGATACACAGATAAGTCTTAAAGGAACACATTCATGCGTGAAAGATTTTGGATGGAAATTGCAGCAAATACGAATACACATGTTTTTAATATGGTATGATCATTTTTGGGTTTGTGGAATGTTTGAATTCTGGCACAACTGTAATCACATTTAACCAAATGTCCAAGTTGACTTCATGAAAGGAGTATCATCATTCCTCCTAGTCTGTGGCCCCTAGTTTAATTGAGAGAGCTTTGTGTCTTCCTTTCTCTCCACCTTTCCAATCAAAGTCATGCCAAGGAGTCAGGGGTACGCGGGTAAACAGGATGCCATGCCAACGGAAGCAAAAGATTTTCAGAGTACTGTAATATGTCTAAGAGATAGCTTATATGACAAGGTTGAAACATAGTTTGGGGTTTTCAGCTACGTACGCTGGGATGAGGTGAGTGTCACGTACTTGATCGACAAGGAACATATATGTTACATGTATAAGGATAATACATACATGTCTAAATGTTCATGATTTTAGTATAATTTAGTGTATGCAATAAAATTTATTATTGCAGAAGATCTGACTAATATGATGAGTAATGATGTAGCTACAACATGCAGTCTGCGCGCAGACTGTTGGATAACGGCTAGCTTGTTATATAGTACATGTATTAATTTGGTTGCATCCTCAAATCACTTTAAATATGATTACAGGATTTGCATGGCTGTTGGGGTTACATTCTTCGTTTTTAGTAGGAACATTGGAAATTCCAACGGGTAGTTTTCTCTGTGGGCATTATGCCTGACTGCCTGAGGTTAGTTTTATTCCAAGGAGATCGAGCAAGAGTCACAAAGCAATTAGCTTCCCAGAATATAGAGGGTCATCGAATTTTCAAAGTTGTAATGCTGTAACTCGGTTCTTCCTCATTTTTAAGGATCTATCATATGACCCTACTAGTTCGATGATTTCCAAGATTCTGTGTAGTCAAACTAAATTATGTTCAAGTGGTAAATTATGTTCAAGTGGTAGGCTTGTTGATCATCTAAGCATAGGTTCTTTTGTGTTCTTTTAAATTTACAAGCACATGTGGTCTTCATATTCAACCAGTGTGGCTAAAATTGATGGCTTATTTTGCTCAAAACTCATGGTTTTTGCTCTAATTTGCAGGGTTTTTCAATCTTATTGGCCAAGCGGGCCAGCTCTATGGTCTATATGGCCACACCAAGAATCAAGCTGTGATACCGATAAAGAGTATGCCCCATAAAACTTTCGCTCATGAACCATCAGTCAACCAACAATAAACAGTGTTGATGCCTAGAATAGTAGTAACTGGTATGTAAACCCTCACTACGTAACTTACTAAAAGACAATTGTGTTTCTGTGAGCTTGATGCCAATTTCGGCATCAACGAGTCAGCCAGACTTTCGTTGAAATTCAAGTGTAAAGTGGTGGGGTTGTTCTCTTCAAGTGGGCCTATTTTTTTCTTCGATTAGTTTGACAACATAAGTAGCCTTGGTCATCTACCTCATGTGACTAAAGGTATGGCCTCGGTGGTCTTCTGCCTGGTCTTGGGATTCCAAGTTCCTTTGTTGGGTGAAAGTGATTGTTTGGCCTTGGGCTCCCTCGGCCTGATGTTGGACCTCCACGCTCATTTGTTGGGTGAAACTGATAGTCTCGCCCCGAACTTCCTTCACCTTATCTGGGGCCTCCATGCTCCTTTGTTGGGAGAAACTGATAGCCTCGCTTCGAACTTCCTTCACCTGATGTTAGGCCTCCAAGCTGCCTTGTTTGGTGAAACTAATAGTCTCGCCTTAGACTTCCTTCTCCTGATGTTGAGCCTCCACACTCCTTTGTTGGGTGAAACTGATAGTCTCACCCTGGACTTCTTTCACCTAATGTTGGGCCTCCAAGCTGCCTTGTTGGGTGAAACTGATAGTCTTGCCCCGGACTTCCTTCACCTGATGTTAGGCCTCCACGCTCCTTTGTTGGGTGAAACTGATAACCTTGCCTCGGGCTTCCTTCACATGATGTTGGGCATCCACTGCCTCTAGTTGGAAGAGTTTCATGGCATAGAAATTTTGGCATAGTGTTGAGAGAGAAGAGAGAGTTGAAGTCCCCTCCTCAACCTTATGAAGGCTGAGTATTTATAGGAGAAGGTTGGTTGAGATGGAAAGGGAAAAATATGGGTTCTTCCCTAAAATGGGGGTGTCAGCCCATACTTCCTGCTTACTGACACTCCAAGGGATGGGTTTGATATATACAATGACAAGTGTCACCACAATGTGGTCTGATTTGGTTGGTAAATGGTCAAGAGACATGTGTCGCCTATCCAACCTTCCATTTTTCTTGAATTACTTTTAGGCCATGCCTAAGAGCCATGCTTCATGTCAGAACTTAACACTTGGCATGGTTGGTGAGATTTTGCCTGGATTGGTGCTACATGTCTCTTCATGAAGATTACATGTGTACGAGCTTGGAGGTCAAGGCTTTAGCCTTGGAGCTCGTGGTCATGATCCTTAGAGGTCGTGGCTTATAAGCTTGGGGATCGAACTCTTGGTCTTAGGGGTTGAGACTCTTGATTCCTTTGGACTATGTTTTTCTAGTAGTGAGGCCGTGATATATTTTTGCCTTGCCATCCAAGGTGGTGAGTCAATCACATGGCACATGGTGACCGTCCAAGACTTAAGAAATGGAGATCCAAGGTTGAAGACTTGGAGTACCAAAGTGAGGCATCTCACTAGTCATGATTATTTCTATCTTAGGATTACCTTTTCTTTCTAGATGAAGGTTTAAGTGTGTTGAAAGATCAGAGTCCTACATGGACTTTTTGAAATTTCAACACGTCTTACGTGGAATGGGTTGAAAAGTCAAAAGTATTTATCGAATCAAATTATGACATCAACAAGCTTAAGATTTGATGAATCACTTATCTATGTATTTTTCTCAGTCAAACTGGTGAGACATCTAAGCTTTGTGAATGAAGTTTATGAAGTAAATTTGCTGCATAGTTGTGACTGAAGTAAACTGTGGAGTTACTAGTTACTCGGTCTTTAATTTATTTATTTTTGTTCAACATTTGGGTTCTTAGAATCCTTTATGCTGTTAGATATTGTTTTGCTACCCAAGTTTAATTCTTATGGTTCAATAAAATCTCTTTCCATATGGATGAAGATGCAGATGAAGATGAAGTGGTTCTATCATCTCTAAATAAAATTAGTGGCTAAAATAAATGTTATTTACCAGATGCTAACTGATAATTCTAGCCATTACATACTTTTTAATGACCGGACTCCAAGATTCATGCGAGATACGACTCTAAACCCTGTGCTCT
Organism: Rosa persica; assembly: GCA_025331145.1. Taxonomy (NCBI): domain Eukaryota; kingdom Viridiplantae; phylum Streptophyta; class Magnoliopsida; order Rosales; family Rosaceae; genus Rosa; species Rosa persica. Next base: position 186,586 of record WFKR01000006.1, read on the forward strand.
GGTGCAATAACTATGATAAATATTATTTTCCTCAATTTATTTTTAACAACTTATTGTTCTTTCATGGCCATCACTGCTTTTCATATTATTCTTTTTCCTTTTAATATTTGCATGGTTAATTGATGGCTTCTTACTTCCTTGGCAAGTAATGTGTTTACTTAAATGCCATTCAGTTAGGTTTTGGGGTGGGGGGAGTTTGAGTTGAGAATTAAAATTAAGATCAAGGGTTCGATTCCCCTCCAATATACAAACAGAAAAGAATTACTTAAACTGGATTACTTGAATATAAAGTTTTGCCATATTCATTTAATAAATTAATTTTTCATATTTCTCTTAAAAATAGATCATTTTTATGAAAGACATAATTTATTACAGTGTAAAGGTGTTAGTGAATAAAATCATTTATCTCGTTCAAAAGTGTTGAGGATAAGTGAAAATCGTTAAGGTGCCTTGAAAGGTCTAACGAAAAAATGAAAGGTTTGGAAAGAAAGAGGCATGAGTCAAGAAAGTTAACAAGCTGTCTTAAATAAGTTCATTATCTTGCATATAATAGACAAATTCTTGAATCTATTTTACCAGAGTGATTGCAAAACAAAGCTTTTGTTTGATTAGTTTTAGCTGATAGGATGCTTAGGAAAATCGTTTTGAATGGGAAATTCCAAGAATGAGGAGGCCACCACATCCTCTTGAGGAAACCCTAGACAATCTCCAGCGTCTTCACTCCCCTTTCCAGGTGGTAATCATGCGACTCTGTCCAGTCATGCCCCTATGGCTGAATCCAGCAATGATTTATGAGACAAAATTTGTGCTTTTGTGGGTTGTTGTCGCTTTTGTAGTTTGGGTTTTGCCTCGTCATATATATTTCGTGGATATGATCAAGGTTGCTCATGCCTCTTCCGTGGTCCGTACTATTTGATTAAGGCATTTTGGTCATCCTTATGGTGGTGGAGGATGGCTCAACTTCTCTATTGTAATTTTCTATAATTTTATCATTGCAAATGATGGAGATTATATATTAGATTGCAGTTGCATTATTTTTCTATTTCCAGAAGAAAGAGATTTCATTAATCTCAAAAGCTAGAACGACGTTAATCTACATCATTAAATGATAGAGTACATAACATCGTTAATCTACAAAAGTCAAATATTTGGATAATTATTAATCATATGCTGAGGTGTATTATTAATTACCTTTAGATTTGGAATCTACGGTTTACATGAAAAACCAAGGATAAACAAGGCCCAACAATAGCTAAGGAGAGAATCCAGATCAGAAGTATAATAAGATAGCTGAAATGCCTTCTTATTCTCCAACTTTATATTTAGAGCTTAAATGCTTTATTATTCTCCAACTTTTATATTTAGATCCAACAATAGTTAAGCATTTAGTGTACTTATTTAATCATGTTCACCTACGTAATGTCTAAGATTGCAATTGGTGGACATGAGGGTGAGAGTGTGAGACCCTAGGGCATAAACATTGTGTTAGCGTTCTCTTTATGGTGTTGAATAGGCCTGGGCTCGAATCGGGCCGGGCCCGAAAATTAGTGAAACTGTGACCTAGCCCAAAACTGTCAGTTAGGGCCAGTTTGAGTTTTTTGAAAATCTGAAACCGACATAAAACATACCCGAAATGGGTGGCTTGGGCTTTCAGTCTTTTCGGGCCCAAAGCACAGTTTAGGGGCTTCAGTTCAGTGCCCATTTTCTTCCCCAAGTTTTTTTTTACCAACTGATCCATTAAATCTCTCTGGTTTCCATTAGAGATCAGGAGAGAGAGAGAGAGAGAGAGTAGAAAGCAACCCACAAAATGGCCATTTGTGCAGTCCACGCAAGTACTCAGTTCAACCTAACATGCTCATCAATCTCCACCCCCTCAAAATCCCACTTGGGATTCTGCCAAAGACACATCAAGTAGTCTTCTATACCAAGAGGAGTAGTAAGAGATCCACCCTATGCGTAGGTCTGATAGCTTGGGTCACAGGTGGCCAAGAGACGGTGGTGATTGGCCACCACGTTTTCTCTTCACAACATCTTTCTTCTTCGAGCTTTTGAATATTTTGGAAATAGTCTGAACCCTCGAAGCATAAGTTGGTGTTGGAAGAGCACTTAGAATCAGAACTTTGGGATGAATTAGAATCGAAACTGTGGGATGATTTCTGAGTTTGAAGCCATGAGATTTGGGGAAGTTTTTAATCTGGAATGAGGTTGAAATTAGGAATCGATTTTAATCTAGGAAGCACATTAACTGAGTTTTCAGAAATTGGGGAAGAACACGAGTGTTTTCTGAAACGGGTTTAAGAGGCTAAGATCTGGAAAATGGGTTAGGCACAAGTGTTTGTGGTGAGCTCAATAATTAGAGGAACGGGTTGCATATATATTATAATAGTGGGAAACAATGTGTAGTGCAGGAGACAAAGTGTAGTGCTGCATGTGCCAATAATATATTATAGGGCTAAATACTGATTACCACCCTGTGGTTTAGGTCCAAAATCAACTCAGTCCCTAGACTTCTAATTTCATCAAAAACACCCATGTACTTTCAATTTTGATCTAATATGTCCAATTCGTTAATATTCTGTTATGGATTCAAGTTATAGTTTGATTATTTGTTGAAAAACTATTTATTTTTAATAGTAAGACTCACTCCTAAATTAACTATGCAGACCACTTTGACACCACATCATAAAACATAGGGCATATATGAGCCATGTTAACAAGTTAAATAACTTAATTGTCGGAAAACTAACAAATTGGACTTATTATATCAAAATTGAAAGTGCATGAGTGTTTTTGATGAAATTAGAAGTTCAGGGACTGAATTGATTTTGGACTCAAATTACAGGGTAGTAATCTGTATTTAGCCCTATATTATACTAACACCCAATAATAGAGAGACAAATAGCAAATGATGGGAAATCGGGCCATTCGGGCTTTCGGTCTCACGATATGTGAAGCCTGAGACAGAACCAATACAATGCATTCGGGTCGGGCTTTGCATCAAACTGAAAATTTTCATATTAAAACCGAACCGAATCAGGTTTTTTTACTCGGTTCGGATCGGTCTTTCAGGTCTAGATGCCCAAGCCATGTTGAAGACTCGCAGTGGCTTGATGTTTGGCCACCAACTTGGATATGTGGTGTCTTGAATCATGATGTTGGGTCACGAGCTTGGATATGTGATGTGATCTAGGGGAGGAGCGGCATTGTGGTGGATGTTGGAGTGAAGGATCAACGATGGAGGGACATTACAGTTTTACACTATCAATTGGCCTTATTGCTGGTGACCAATGGCAGCGTGAGGTTCTTCTGGTGGATGGGTGTGACCCATCCGTAATTGGGCTTGGGTTCGATGCATCTACCAACGGGCCCGGGTCTGGGCCTGGGGTGTGAGCTTTAATTTTAGGCTGTAATTTTTAATTTTAATTTTAATTTTTGTAAGGACTCATTTTCTTAGGTGTTGCTCAGACTTGAGATACAGCAATGCACAACATATAATTTGCAGAAGTAATTAAGGAGAGAAACGAAGAAGGAGAAGTTGCAGACCCATTCAGGCAACGATTGAAGCAGAGAGAGACTGCAGTGACGAATCACACATATTTTTAGATGGTAAGTAACTCTGCGATTCACTGATTCTTTGTAAGAACGGATAGCATTTGATCGCTAACGGAAAAAATTTGAATGAGTGATTGATAAAGAAAAACACAATTGTTCGATACCCATAGATCTGATCCTTTTCTTTCAGTTTTGAATTTTCTGATTATGCGACGAGTGACGCCTTTTCTAAGGATTTCATTTGAAATTTCAATGTAGGTGGCGGAGCTGGATCTGCTAACCGCCTGCACTTGTTAATCCACATGGCTCATCTTGCAACCAACAACACACAGGTATCTCTCTTTCTGCTAATAAACATAATTCTGTGTTTCTGGGTTTATTTATGCTTGAAAGAATTGAATAATTAGAATTTGGTCAATTCGAAACAAGAGCATAAGAGTATGCTTCCGAATTCAAATAAGAAAAGAAGAGAAGAAAGAGGAGAATTTGGCAGCTTCATGTACTTACTGACCCCATACTGTGTGGGCGCAGGGTCACTCTTTTGATGAGAATAATGATGCCCAGAAAACTGTATTTGATTTGGGTGCATTTGTTGGAGACTTGACTGTTGAGGAGGATGCTAGCAGGTATGTTGTCTCTCATTTTTTGTACATGATTAAATCACCACCTGAAAGCTTGGCTACTGACTAACCGTATTAAAATTATACATGATATAGATGCTTTGGAGTAGTGTGTTACATTTTTTGTGATAATAAACCCTCAGCAACATTTACGTGGTTTTATTTTTATTTTTTTCCTTTCAATTTTTGTATAGAAACTAAGAAGAGAGGTCCATGGTTGTTAGTTAGATTGCATAAGCAGCATGCTAATCCAATTCAACATGTTGTTCACATTAAGTTGATGATTTACATGGTTCTCTAGCATTACGTTTTATAATCTGTATATAGCATCTCACAAGCGATTCAATTGTAACTTTTCCTCCTCAGTGATGACATATCGTTGGAAGGACTGCAACAAGAATTAGAAGAATGTAAACAAGATGACGTAAGTAACATATCTTACTTTTTATGCTTTCTTTTGAAGCTCCCATACTTGGTTTAGTTGTATTTCTTTTAGACTAGTTATAATTTTCTGGGGTGGTCATGGGAAGAGGAGGGCTGGAGGCATGTGAAAATCCATTTTTCTGCATTCCCATGTATCATGTTATTATTTTCGAGCATGATGTGAAATTGGATCCCCCAATGATAGACATGTTCATTTATGCCAAATGGAATGCCTGGAAGTGAGAGGACAGGCAAATTCGTTTCTACTTTTATTTTAGAAAATTTTCTAGTTTGTTTTTCAACCATACAGGTTGTACACCACTGGTCCTGTTTCTATGCTTACCTGTAATTCATGCATCAGTTATTTCTGCCTAATTTCCTACCTCTTAATTGTCCTTGGGAAATTACTCAACTACATTAATCTTGCTACTATTCATCATAAGGCAGCTGCAAATATACCGTATTAAGGCCTTCACTCAAATACTTTAATCTCTCTACTACCTACCATCTAATGCAGGTAGTTGCGACTATATTGTCTAAGGGTACGAAACTACGGGACTATACAAAGGGGGTTGAGAACAACATACGACAAGTTGAACTAGACTCGATCCAGGTATTGTGTTCCTCCAAAATATCTTTACCTTTTTTGGGTATTCCATAATTCTTATTTCATATTGCAAGATCTATACCTGTAAAAGAATACTCTTTGAGTTGTTAGTTTTGTGGCAATCAGGTTTTGGTTATTGACAAGAGTGGGCGTCTTTTACTATTTTTTTTCTTCTCTGGGTCTCCTTTTAGACTATTGTTCCTACTCTTTCAGCTGCAAAATGTGTTACCTTTAACTAGGGATTTTGATATTGACTTTCTAAGCATGTTTAGTCGTGATGAACTATTATTCTCTAGGTTCTCAATTCATCATGCAATTGTTAGGAGGTCTATAATTTCAAGATGGTTTTGCCGGACTGGAACAATTTTCTTGGATGCTGTATTGCATTTATCCATCTAATTAAAGCTATTTGTTTTAGGATGAGAGGTTGGAAAGATGATCTATAACCAACTTGAAAGTAGGATGAAATTGATTGGCTTATCTACTGTACTTGAGTCAGGTTCTGAACTTCTGATCCAAAAATATTAGTTTGGTTAGAGGTATGCAAATTCTAAGGCATACAGATTTTGGATTCACCCCTCATGTGGTAGTCAATGTGAAATGATGTTGAGTTTTAGTTTGTTTCAACATAAATATTTCTTGTAACGTTGCATGTGTAGGAATCTCTGACTTTATGAGACATTTATGTATTGAAACATATTCACATGCGGTCTGCATTTCCTTTTGTTAATTACTTGTTCCCAACACCAGTCCTTATTTTATTAGTGGGAAGGGTTCTGGGAACCATTATAATGAACTATAGGATCTTACTTTGTGCAATACTGCAGGATTATATTAAAGAAAGTGATAATCTAGTATCTCTTCATGATCAAATTCGTGATTGTGACAGCATCTTGTCACAGATGGAAACTCTTCTCAGTGGATTTCAGGTACCTTGGTCCTTGCTTCATTATTTTGCCATAATTACCTTCTTTCACCTGCAAAATGACTGTATTTAAGCTGATTATTTGTCTCATTTCCCCCACATCAAATGGAGTGTTCCTTGTTGACATTGTACCTCTATCATCAATTGCCAGTAATACTTGAGTATTTCTTGTCCAGGCAGAGATAGGTTCAATAAGTTCCGACATCAAAGTTCTCCAGGAGAAGTCTATGGATATGGGTTTAAAGTTGAAGAATCGCAAGGTACCTTTTATCTGTAGACTCTGTATAAAATTCCATTTCATTGGTATTCTTGAGGCTGAGAATAGTTTTTAGGTGTTAACTAGGCTTTACCCTTTCTTGTTTGTGCAACAAAAATGGTGGAAAGTTAATTTATGTATTGTTTTATTATTTTTCTGTTTAAAATTTTATAATTGATCACATGGGATGAGATAGATTTGGATGAGAGGTCCACAGAAGTTAAACAAAGAACAGAAAACATAAGAAAACATCAAAAACTATTAGACTGTAAGGAAACCACCTACAGAAGACAGAAAGCTTAACCTAGAGGTGCCTTCTGATCTATAATCCTTCCGATCTATAACAGAAGAAAGAGTGTAATCTTTGATTCTACTGAGACAGATTGCCATAAAGCTGACAGGACCTTACTCTCCCAAATCTCCTCCTTCACCCCTTATTCAAGACAGTACTCTCTTTCAAACCATTTAAAACTTTCTTGTTAGACTGCCGATAGTCTGGTTGTCCAAACGGTTTCTAAATATGTTCTCGCTTTTTCTGCTACAAGTTCTCATCTTATTCCATTTTTCTTAACAACTTTTCGCTTCTATTTTTTTTTTTTTTGTTGTTGCACATATTGATACACCTTGAATGATTGATAATAGGTGGCAGAGTCAAAATTGGCAAAATTTGTTGAAGACATTATAGTCCCTCCAAGGATGGTAGATATAATTGTTGATGGCGAGGTATGCCTTCTTCTTGATTGTTTTTTTTTCTTGTCCTTAAATACCTTGGGGTTGGAATTTATTGATTGAACTAGCATTGATCTTTTATGATTTTGCATGTTGAAGTTGAAACCTTTGTCCAGAGATAAATCTTACTTACTTACCATGCTGGAAAAAGCAGATGTTAATCCATTCCTACATCCATTCTGTATAATTTTATTGTTTTTTCTTAATTCTTCTAATTTCCTAAATAAAATAAATTTTATCAGTTATTTTTTTATTTTGAAATTTTTTGGCCCATATATAATCAAAGGTTCTATTCTAGTTCCGTAGATTAAGAATGTTTCATGCTATATATCTCAAGTGAAACTTAATGGACAGTAACATGTTGCTCTCCTTTTTGCTTATTGAATTTTCATCTCATTATGTTATCTTTTATTCTTTGCTGTTGACACACTCAATGTGGAATTGTTATCCAGGTGAATGATGAATATATGAGAACTCTAGAGATTCTTAGCAAGAAGCTGAAGTTTGTTGAAGTGGATCTTATGGTTAAAACTGCCAAAGCTCTAAAAGATGTTCAGCCTGAGCTCGAAAAACTTAGACAAAAAGCAGTTTCCAAGGTTGTTATCAGTGGTTGGCAATAAACTGGCTCATTTTGATCACTTAATAGCTCTCTAATTGTATATTACACATCATATACACCTGGTCTGCGCCAGCAATAAAATAAATGCCTTTTAACATGTTCTATGTACCAGTCAAGTTGACAAATATAGGAAATTCTGTCAGTTAAACGTTTATCCATGTTAGTTTCTACTGCTATATGGACACGAATCTACAATAAGGAGTGTGTCTAGTAACTTGCAACAGTTTAGTGGAGGACTTGGTACTCTCAAGACCCGAAGTTTTCTCAGTATGTCTTGTTTTGAGTGATGAATTGAAGCCATACATAATACCAAAGACTGAAGTGATAGGATATGTTTGGCCATATTGTATGTTAGACCCTGCAGCTTTATGCACAGGATACCTGATAGGCCTCCGGTAGATGCGGAGTAAATGGCAGCGACATTTTATGTGGATGATTTCCATTCAACTCTTATGGATTACTGAATGCCATCGTAACTTATATGTGTTATATTCAATGGCCATGGCTTGAAGCTCATTTTAGTTAACATGCTCTGCTGTTTTAGTTAATATGCTTTGCATCTTTGAATACTCTATAACTTCTAATCTGTCTGTATCTATCTTTTGCAGGTGTTTGACTTCATTGTTCAGAAGCTTTATGCATTGAGAAAACCAAAAACAAATATCCAGATCCTCCAACAGAATGTTCTCTTAAAGTACAAGTGAGTAGCTTCTTTAGCATTCCCAATTAATATTCTAATTGGTTTTCATTAATATCATAACATTCAGATCTCTCAATAGAATGCTCCTTTAGCATTCAAATGAGTAGCCTGTATAGCAATTGATAGTCTAATTGGTTTTCATAATATCATAGTTGGTTTCTCAGGTCATTGAACTATTCCATTGACAGCTGTGGTTGCAGATATTTTGAGTCTATTTGACATGTTTATTATGGGGATAGATGTTTGAGGAATATATATCGAGCTTTTTTTTGTTTAGTTTAGTTAATATGATTTAAATTTGATTTTTAAAAAATGGCAGAATGATAACTGAAGGATAAAGATAATGAAGGTACATGTGTCTTCAATATACCAAAGACTGAATAATTTTCATCAAACTCTTTAAACATAAACACGTGTAGACTCATTCAGTAGTTATGATTATTTAACAGTCTGTTTGGAACCCTTTAAAATGCAGAGTTCAATTCATTTGAAATTTGTACGAGTAAATGTTTTTTTAATTTGGAACCCTAAATGATACTATTTGATTGTTTGATACATTTTTGAGCAGAAGAAACTGGATCAGATCTATTCTAGTATCAAATTTTTATGTCCTGCTCATGAGTCGGGGAATGCTAATGATTGTGGTCACCTTTAGCTGTTAAAAGCAAGTGCTTGAAGATCACATTGTTTCTCTGTATACCTATAATTTGTTCAGTATTGTACCAGTAATGAATGACTAAAAGATAAACATATGTTCCATTCAAACTTTTTTTTTAGTTACTTCAAAACAATTCCCGTATTTTCTTTATGCCAATGCGAGGTCTATAGTTTTAAATAGTAAACGCTACATGGCAATGACAACCTTGCTTGCTACTGTGACTTTATATTCTGGAGTGATTTTGGTTTTGGCTCCTTTATGCCAATGTGAGGTCTATAGTTTTAAATAGTAAATGCTACATGGCAATCACAACCATGCTTACTACTGCGACTTTATACTCTGGAGTGATTTTGGGTTTTGGCTCCTTTCTTTTTGTTGGTTAGTTTGTTCCTTTTTCTTTCGTTTTTTCGTTTTTTCATTTTTTCATTTTTTCCTTTTTTTTTTTTTCAAATTTTACATTTTGTTGATTCGAGTGTGTTAATGCAGGTATGTTATTTCGTTCCTCAAGGAACACGGAAAGGAGGTATACATTGAGGTTCGTGGAGCATACATCGACACAATGAACAAGGTCCATACTATGAACTGATGATCTATGTCCTATCTGTGAATTATGATATAGAAGATCTGGAACATTGTTTTTATTTTTTTCTATTTATTTTTCTCCTTTTCTGGATGATTACTTTCTTTCAATTGTGTGTAATTTATTAACTTATGAAGCAGAAGTAGACAGTTGTAATTGCTTAATCTGTTTCAAAATTCTCTTGTTTTGATGTTTGAGGAAATTGTATCCAAGTTACAATACTTACTAGAGACTAAATTCTTTTTTTGGCCACATCTTTATTTAAATAGTGAAGACAAACTACGTTTCATTGTTCATAGGTATGATGTAAAAAATCCAATTTTGATCATCATGTAATGTAGATCCATCAAAGTGGTGTGCCTTCACAGACTTAATACTTGATGTCATGTAGTCATATGATTTTGTTGGTTTTTTCTTTACTTGTATCATGTTCCATAATTATTCTCAATATGCAATTAGGCTGTTCCTTTAAACATTCTAAGGATTTCATAAAAAGGCTTTTTGGTATGAAATATGCCTATGATAGAAAGAAACAAGCTGGTTTCACACCAATGGTATTTGAAGCTCATTCATTGTGCATAGTACATTGCTTGTGGCCTTACGCACTACTAAAATTTATTCGATAAATATTATAGGAAGGATAATGTATGTAGCTTATTAAGTTCATTGATTTCTTTTGCAGGTTCTAAGTGCACATTTCCGTGCTTATATTCAGGCGCTTGAGAAACTACAGTTGGATATTGCCACATCTAGTGACTTAATTGGTGTGGAGACAAGAAATACAAGTCTATTTTCAAGAGGAAGGGAACCACTGAAGAACCGGTCGGCTGTTTTTGCTCTTGGAGAGAGGATTAAAATTTTGAAGGTACTATTTTTACTTTTCTCACTGCAACGAACCAATAATCGGATTTAAATTCAAACTTTTGGGAAAAAATGTATTTGTAATATCCTCAGTAAAAGTTGTAATCCGTGGTTTATGTAAGCTTAGCTGTGTAAGAGTAGAATAAAAACATCCTGGAGGTTTATAATCCTTGGTTAACTAATGTAGGTTATATTTATAATGTGGACCATTTCATATGATCTTGCCTCTTTAACATCAAGTTGAGATTTACATATTAGGACAACCTCTGTTGTGTTCTTCTTTTCTTTTAGATAAGAAAAAAGGAAAAAGCAATCTGGGAGAAGTAGTGCACTGGTGTTGGGATAAGCTCATGCCTATGATTATGAGGCTATAAAAAAGAATGATTTGTATAGGAGCCTTGAAGTAGTATTGATATTGAATGACTAGAGATCGGAGCTTTCTAGGAGCTTAGAATGAGATATGTTCCATAGTTTTTGAATCTGTGGACTGGTATTATTTGTTTTTATGTGTTCTCTTCTGTATTGTAGCTTTTATTGATACATAGATTCATAGTGTCCTAATGAAGTGGAGATGTGTTCGATATTTAGATCATGTTGCGGCTGCCACTAAAAAAACTGAGGCGTTCATCTACTTTCAAATTCAATAGGAATATATGGTGTTTTTCTACTCGTATATGAACATTTTGAAAGAGACATTTCTATTAGTAGCAACCTTGAAATGTAAAAGAAATAGGTATTATGACAAATTAACTCTATAGTTGACAAAGTTTGCACTAAGTATCCTGGTCCTAAACTCTAGCTTTAGATCATTGATTCAGTATAAATGTAGAAATGGAAGCTTTTGTAAAGACCAGATAATGTTAGTTCTGTAACAGTGGAGTTTGTCTATTTATCTTGCAAAGAACACATGTCATTGTCTGTAATTTTGTTTTTCATCAGGAAATTGAAGAACCTGCATTAATTCCACATATAGCTGAAGCCAGCTCTATCAAGTATCCGTATGAGGTGCTTTTCAGGAGCTTGCACAAGCTGCTTATGGACACTGCTACTTCTGAGTATGTTTTCCTCTACTCGTTGATATTGAATCTACATGCTAATGAAAGATTGTCCATACTGATATATTTGTTTCACAACTATTCTCTTTTATCTGCAGGTACCATTTCTGCGATGATTTCTTTTGCGAAGAATCCATATTTTATGAAATTTTTGCAGGTAAATATTACTGATATTCTTTAATTCTTATGCCAAGGTTGGGTTATTCCAAATTGTATACTGATTCCAATACGAAGAGCAGAAAGCTCATTTGTGGTTTTCAGCGTATTTCTGCTCATCTACTGGTGACTTGATTGGATAAAGATTATTACTTTTGCTTTTCTCCTCGTTCTTTATGGAAAAAAAAAAACAGTGACTCTCTTTGATGACTTTTGTATGCTTTTGACACCAGGTCCATTTGCTGTAATTGATGAACACTTCAATTCAATACTTCCAAATTGTTATGATGCTATTGGTGTAATGCTTATGATCCGCATTATACACCAGCACCAGGTAATGTTCAAACCTTCTAAACTTGTACTTTATGTATTTGAGTTACTTGCTTCGGAACTTGTTTTTTGAACTAGTTGTCATGTATAATCAATCATCTAGTTAACAGTTTCTGAAACTCGATATTGTGTGATGTGCACAACCTGCTATGTAGTGATGATACCAATGATTCCGAGTGAGTCAAAATTGTATTAAAAAGAATCATAATTGCACCAAGATTGAGGCCTAGCATGCTCATGACATACCACTGCTATGCATTTTAGTATATATGATTAGTCATAACTAGTAACTGTCTCTGGACCTCCTTATTGTGTGGCGTGCAAACCCTGCTTTTTAGTGACCACTTTTAGTGACGATTCCAAGTGAGTTAAAAACGTATTCACAAGTATTGGATGCTTATGACATGTCAATGCAATTCATTCAAATGCCATCGTTACTTAAGAGTGTTGGTACTGAAACAGATTTGTACCATTGTATTTGGTCCGATGTTTTCTCAGTAGTTGACATAGTCTACCACATCCAAATATTGACTGAGAACTTTATAATACCATTGCATATTACAGCTTTGCTGTTATAGTTGCTCAGTCTCTAGGAAGCCCTTCATAAAGTGATATCATCCTTCTAAGAAAATGAGGACCTTCCCACCCTGGCCACCTCTAATGCGGTTCAATGATAAGAACCACCCATCTTGGGGTCATTTAAAGGATAATAAAATTAGCCGAAAATTAGCCGAGTCTGAACCAGTTTGTTATGTATCTATGCAGACTTTGTAGATGAATAGAATATATTGGATAAACTGAAATGATGATGATGGTCTGAGTGGTATTTTATTTGGCTAATTTTTAGTGGGAATGATACCCTGGAGGACTTAAAAAGTGGATGGTTCTGATCATTATATTGCTGACCTTGGTTTGAACCCCGGATGCTTTCATTTTCTTAAAAGTGTGGCCATTCTATGAAGGATGCCCTTAGCGGGAAATCTGAATGATCTCCAGTTATTCAAATAGCCGTGGTTGTTTTGAACATTGGATAAAAAAATAAGTCTTTGTTTTTGAGAAATTTATATCTATATATGTCCCTTTTCGGACAGCTTTAGCCACATTTTCATGTAACTGTATATGCGAGAATACATGCCAACAATTTAGCTGATGTTCCCAATGGCCTGTGTTTATTTTTTGTGGAAACGGGAGGGCTAAAACCCAAAACCAGAAAGCCTTTAGAAAGTGTCTGTTGGAGAAAGTTAGGGTGCCTTTCAAAGGTAAGGACGTCAGCTGTGCGGCCCAAGAATTCGACTCTCTCTTTTCTCCATCTTTCTATATACATAATATACTTTTCATTGTTGGTGGTAGAGAATGATTTTGACTGCAACAACTTGGAAATATTAGTTTCAATCCAAACTTAGTCTTTACATTTAATTCTTACAATATATAGCCATCTCTTACAATAGTTTTGAAACTTTGTAGCTGAAAGATAATTTGTTGTTTTTCCTTTGCAGCTCATCATGTCTCGGCGGCGTATCCCATGCTTGGATTCATACTTAGACAAGGTGGGGCTTTTTAATTTGCCTGCACAATAGTCTTGAAATATATATTGTATGCATGTTAGGTGATGTAAACATGAGCTCTTGAAAATATGGTTATAATCAGCAACAATACTATATTGGCAGTATTTATTTGAATTAAAAATAAGGGAAAGAGCTTTCAGTTTAATTTGTAATTTCTATTTGCGAATTTTTTTTACACAAAAATAAAATATCCTCTTATGGTATCATTGGCTCATTTTTTTGTATGCTTGTTGGACTTTTATATTTTAACAAATGTAAATCATAATTTATTTATATATATTTACAGGTCAATATCGCCCTTTGGCCTCGTTTTAAGATGGTGTTTGACCTGCATCTCAACAGCCTGCGCAATGCGAATGTGAAGACATTGTGGGAAGATGATGTTCATCCTCACTACGTCATGAGGCGATATGCTGAATTCACAGCTTCACTTATCCACCTCAATGTTGAATATGGAGATGGGCAGGTTAGATATAGAAAATGAACTTTAGAGAGGAATTCTTACAAATAAGTCGTTGCTCATTAGGAGTTTTGATCATGTAATCTACTTATCCTCATTTACTTAAATATCCTTTTATGACTTGCAGCTTGAATTGAATTTGGAAAGACTGAGAATGGCTGTTGATGACTTGCTTATCAAGCTTGCTAAAGCATTTCCAAGACCAAAACTGCAAACTGTGTTTCTGATAAACAACTACGATATGACTATTGCAGTGCTGAAGGTAATTTCTTGTATCTTATTTCCTTTTTTTATATTGTTGAAAAACAGCCAAAATAAATCAGCAGTCATTCTTTAAGGGTTTTGGCTAAATTTCTAAGACTGTTTAGTCGTATTAGTTGCAGTACTTCCTTTGGCTGTTGTTTGTTTACAATGTTTTTCATCTCAATGCTAGGAAGCTGGTCCGGAAGGTGGTAAAATTCAAATCCACTTTGAGGAACTGCTGAAAAGCAACACAGCATTATTTGTGGTAAGTTTTTGGTCTACCTATCTTGTAGAAAATATTTTGGTGCAGACTGAAAATTGCAATCTTGCAAGCAGTTGGGACTTTGAGTTATGAGAGATGCTGAAGAGACTACATTTTGTTGTTCGACTTTTAGTCGACATGATGTGGCAGTCAATGTAGCATTTAAACCTTAGACAATGCTACGGAGATCACATGATGTTAGACAGTGTTTAAATGCCATATGGTGTGGCTTCAGTTCAAATTTTTTTTTAAAAAAAAGAAATTAACCAAAAAAAAAAAAGGAAGAAAAAGAAGAAGAAGAAGAAGAAGAAGAAAGGTTTTACTAATGGTTATTTTTTAACATGTGCTAGATTTTTATAATAACAGAAGTCTTATTTCCATAGAGCAGGACAGTATTTTACATCAGTGGCAATAACTCTTTCCTTGAATAATTCGCCCAGAAATCTGAAGGGCAAGTTTGTTACTAGTAAACAGAAGGTGTTGAGGACTATCAAGTGCTTTTAATTAAGTATCCTACTGAAAATGAATTGGAAATAGGTGTCAAAACCTAGGTTGGACCGAGCCAAACCTATATATTTTATATGTTAGGACATATGCAGAGGTTAATATTTCTAATTTGGAATTTATAATACGCCAGTGTAGTCGGACTAGCCTAGCATATGGATTCCTTGTGGCCGAATTGGGTTTCACAGGTTGAATTGGCCACATGAAAAGTAGAATTCCCTATGTAGGTTTATATTATGAACAAGTATAAATAGAATTAAATGGGCGAAGTGGATAAGAAATTCAATTGGAGTTTACCTTCCTTTTTGTATATTTTAGCTATAATCTGCTTATTAATGTTTTACCTCTTCCCTTGCAGGAAGAACTATTACTAGAGCATTTTAGTGATTTAATCAAGTTTGTCAAAACCCGGGCTTGTAAGTGTTCAGTTATCTGTGACAATTCTTATTCTTCTTCTTCTCCTTTTTTTTTTTTTTTTTGAAATTGATATGAAGGATGACATCATAATATTCTTTTAACTGCTTATCAAATATACTTATCTACAATTTACTTGTGGCTTGCCAGCGGAGGACCCAGGTGCTAATGTTGAGAATCCTGTAACTGGCGCGGAGGTTGAGCCACTTGTGAAGGACTTTGCAAGCAGATGGAAAGCTGCAATTGAGCTGATGCACAAGGATGTCATAACTTCTTTCAGCAACTTCTTGTGTGGTATGGAAATCTTGAGGGCTGCATTGACTCAGCTACTGCTTTATTATACTAGGCTCTCCGATTGCATAAAGAGGATTGTTGGTGGGTCTACTCTTAACAAGGATCTGGTGTCCATATCCTCAATCATGTATGAAATTAAGAAATACTCGAGGACTTTCTAAGTTTGGGTGCATATGGGTAACTTGGGATTGCAGTTGAGCATAGGAGATGCATGGAGATGAAATTTTAAGGTGCTCAAATTGTCCTTTTATGAGATGAAAATGCTATTCCACATTATAAATCACTTTTGCATGCAGACAATACAATGAAATCAGGGCTTTGGAGAATCAGAAACTCGGGACTTGTGTAACACAATTTAGAATAGAGGTTTGGAAAAATAGGATCGGGGTATGAAGAATTTGAAGGGAGTCTCAAGTGAGTACTCCTACTCTCTGAAGACTTCTGATAGACCAACCCTATTCCTATTCAATCACGGGAAGGTTTCTAGAGAGGGTCCTTTTCTCTAGAAATTTTCTCAAGTCAGACATACATGGTTAGTCTCACAATCACCACCGTCTCCAACACCACCTCCACTGCTTATATCTCCATCTCCACCCAGCCTTTATCTTGACTAGATCTGGCCTTTTCCTTTACTTTCTTCCTCTCTCTCTTCCCTCTACTTCATTCAAATTCTCTATCTACCCATCCCTTGCTGCCATCATGAGCTTTGCCATGACTGCACAAGCTCTCAGTCTCACCATCCCCATCACCTCTCTACCTCTTCACTTCCTCATCACAACCAAAACCCTATCTCATATCAACAAATCATCTACCTTTTAGCAAATAACTTCCTTCTTTGTTTTTGTTCTTGTTTGATGGGTTTGACCTCTTTAGCTTGCAGAGCACTCTGTTCTCCACCACACGTAAACAAATTTTTGCCCGATGGTGAATTTGTTGTTACCTTAACGGAGGGTGTCTAGATTACTTCGGCAATCACTCCCTCATCGGTTTTTTTTTTCTTTTCGAAACGGCATAAGGGCTCACTCAACGCCCATAGCTGAAAATTTAATAAAAGAGGAGAAAGGCACAAAAGAAGGGGGGATTAGGCTAAAACCACTTCCAAAGAATCACAGGAAAAGAACCTAACAAATAGAGCTACCAAAATGAGCAAAGGACAAAAAAGATGGAGCAATACACGACAAAACTAATTAATCCCAAGCTCATTATCTAAAACGGTATGTAATACCTGAAGAAAAATCATGACCATTAAACTTAGCAATGAAGTTGAGGACTGTAATCCACCAAATAGAGCCTTGGTTGGTAGCTCCATACTTAGCTAATTTGTCAGCCAAACTATTGCCTTCCCTGTAAATGTGGGTAACCTTAAAATGAATGGACCTAGCATATTGAAGGCTATTTAACCAAGCCACTCTCCACCTCCAAGGAACCAGATTGGGAGATTTGAAGAAATGCAATATTAGAGCCGAATCTGTTTCCAACCATATGTTATTCCATTCTCGCACTTTAGCTATAGATAAAGCTTCAATAATTGCTAATATTTTAGCGTCAACTGCACTTTGAACTAAAATATTATGAGCAAAAGCACCTTGAAAGATCCCATCAGAGTTTTTGAAGATTCCACCATAACCAGCAGTGTGGGGACCTCTAAACGAGCCATTTGTGTTAACTTTTAGCCAGCCAATCGGTGGAGGTTGCCAAAGGATACGAGTGAATTTCGGAGCTTTGAGCCTTAGGGAAGAAACACCAAGGACATTGAACATTGGAACAGTGACCAATGAGTTGGAATAAGGTGAAAAATAAATAGAGGTAGTGTCTTTAATAGACAGTAAGAAGAAATGCTTAAAACAACACAAATCAAAAATACCCCCATTAAATTTCAACTTGTTTCTTTCTTTCCAAATGCTCTAAACAGCATTGCAGTAAGCAAACCGCCATAATTTCCTGGTTGCCGGGGCCATGGAATCTAACATTGAACTAGAGATCAGATCCTGGCATGTCATATGTGGTTACAGGGATTTTCGAAACAAGCTCTCAAGCCATCCCCAAAAAGAATAGACCCAGCTGCAACGAAAAATAAATGATCTATGGACTCAATTCCATTGTGACAGAATTCACACCTGGAACACAAGGAATAACCAAATCGTTGCAAACGATCATCAGAAAGAAGCCTGCAGTGAAGAAATTTCCAAGTAACAAGGCTTGTACGCGGTTGGATGACCTTATGCCAAATGGTCTTACACCAATACAAAGCAGGAGGGGTTGGAGAGATGAAACTATAGGCCTCTCGTGATGTTAGAATGCCCGAAGAGGAACTAGCCCAAATGACACGATCTTCAGCAGGGTAGCTAGGCAGGGTAACCTTGTGAATCTTCTCTGCAATTTCAGGAAAAGAGGAAGAAAAGGTAGCAGGAAGAGACCACATATTATTTATAATAAAATTGCTAACCTTCTCTTTCAAGTAACCCCTCTCTTCTGGAGCAATGTTCTGAGAGTCAACAATAGGAGAATCCAACCAAGTGTCGTTCCAAAAACTAACTTGACTACCATTACCCACAAGCCATTGAAGGCCAGGCTGAAAGGAAGGCCATACTTTCTTCAAACTAGCCCAAACTGAAGAACGCCGGTAATAGTTGAAAAATTGAAAAGATTTGTTGAAGAATCTGTTACGAAGAAAGATAGAAGAGGAGGAGGCAGCTTGTGTGATGTCCCAACAGCGCATGTGCAATAAGGATTTATTAAGTGAAAATAAATCACTCCCTCATTAGTTACTTGGTTTCTTTTTGGTGTTCTGGACCCCGGCGTGTGTCACAACTGGTGGACAATATTACAGTTTGCTGCTTCGGTAGCGGATTCACGTTAAGTGACGACTTGATTATTGGAAAAGGAGTTCTTTGCAGCTGATGAAGATATGGTGGCTGTTAGGAATTTTAGATTTTGTATCTTTTATTTTTGGGCTTCTGTCTTGTAACTTGGCTAAGCTCATTAGGGTTTTAGGGTTGGAAGAAATCGGGTAAGGCTAGCACTGGTGCAGACATCAGTGCCAATTTTAGAGGTTTGAACGCCGATTCTGACACTATTGACCACTTGAAGTTGTCGTTCTTAATAAGATTAGTAAGAGGCTTTGCTATAATGTCGTAATGGTGAATAAAGCAACGATAATACCTTGATAACCCTAAGAAGTCACACATAGCTTTAAGAGTTTTGGGCTCGGGCCAATCTTTGATAGCCTATGCCTTCTCTGGATCAATGAATACACCTTGTGAAGAAATTACATGGCCCACGTGGTGGACTGTGGGTTGCACAAAAGAGCATTTGGAAAGCTTGGCTTTCAAGTGGTTAGCTCGTAAAAGATTGAGTTCCTTTTATAAGTCATGAACATGTGTACGTAAATCACGGCTATAAACCAATATATCTTTGAAACATACCAAAAGACATACCTAACACTAAACCCGCAGTGCGAATGTAGAAATGTAGAGTGAAATTTGATAACACTAAATACATTTTCTGAAATCGTTTGAAAATAAAACACTTTAAATAATAAAAATATATTACAAAGATGTAGGCATCCACGGTGGTGATCTGTTAGCGGTGAGATACCAGTGCTTTGAAATCGAAATTGAGCCGGAGCCAAAATGAGCAAGAAATGCAATTACAAATTGCTCCCAATTTATGAGAGGATGGCGCTGCTCGAAGGAGTTCATCGATGCAAACGAACTGAAACAAGATGCAATGGTGGGTAATTGCTCTAACAGATGAATGCGATATGTGCAGAGGAAGCGGTCTGTCATGGCCAGCTAGCTTACGGCATCATCACCATTAAAATGGGGCAAGTCCATTTTGTGAGGTTCAAAGAAAAAATATGGTTGATGGTATTGATGTTGATGGAAATTGGGAGGTTGCAAGGTAGGAAATTGAGTAAATGGAGTGAGAGGAAAGTGGTATTTGTTAAGGAATGGAGGTTGTTGGATCATAATTCATATATATATATATATATATATATATTTGTGTCTTAAAACATGAAAATTACTTGTTCTAAAAGTCCAATTTAGTGTTGACTTATCTAATTCAATGTTTTGTAGAAAATCTTGACAAGAGGAGAAAAATTGAAATTCCGGCGAATTTTTCATGCACCACCACTTTTGGAGGCACAAGTACTTTGTGAAGCAATCCCAAAAAATAAGAGTTTGAATGGAGAAACGAAGGCATTAACCATAAAGTACAGATGCTAAGGATACAGTTTGATCATTCCTTTGGCCGGAAATTACAAGGGAGGTCCAAGGAAATCGTTGTGCAAAACAGTTGCTGCAAAGAGGAAAATTGCATTTAAGAATCAGTTTATCGGGAACTGTTTTGGAGAGCTTTTCTTGCAACCTTTTAAGTGAACTCTAGCAGAAAGGCAGCGTATTCACTAAAGACATGATGTTTTGATACAACATGAGCCTAAGATCTGGTCAGAAACGTCATCAAGGCAGCGGGAATTAATGCTCAAATTAGGCTTTCCGAGAAGGCAGAAACTGTCAGCTTTTCACGAAATTTTTTGGGAGATCTTTTCCGGCCAATTACTTGGAGTTTTTCTCAAAGTTTGTTGATCATCATAAAAGACATGATGTCATAGATATGTATGATTGAGAACCATCTAGAAACATGGCAATAGAAAGTCCAACCTAGTCCAAGAAAAAAGCTTCAGAAGTAGAAAACGAAACATAGTCAAATAAGGGTAACTTGGTCGAGAACCTTTTTTTTGGACAGCTTTGCTGTGCGTTTTTGGAAGATTTATGATACTGTAATTATCATGGAGAGTCCTAGAATAATCCTATAAGATTATGACAAGACTAATCTATCATATTATCTTTTGGATAATAGACATCCCTATGCACACCTTCTCTCCCATACTTGTCATCTTGACTCTAGTGACCCAAAACCACTCCAACGCTCTTCATTTTTATGTTTCCATGTACAATAAAGAGAGCTAGTTGCTCCTCACTTATCCTTAGTTATATTTTTCTACTCCACTCTCTTTAATTAATAGCTCATTACTTCCCTATTTTTACTCTATCTCTTTTATATTTTTTTCTCTTTGATTTTGGAATCTATTACCACTTTCTCACTTCATCTCTTTGCTCAATTCAAGAAGTGAGCTACTCTATTCATTTTCCATCGTCATTTTACACATCTTTATTTTCCTATATAATCACTTCATCTTCCTACGAGTTTTCCATCACCCATACCACCCTACTACATCTTATATATATATATATATATATATATATATATATATATATATCTCTCCAACACAATACCTCAATTTCCACCTTTCAAAATCTAAATCCATAATACCCATACTCCCTTTACTGCTCCTCAACCTCTATCACCACCACCACAACTACATCACCACCACTCAAAGTTAGCCAAATGAGCATCATATCTTCATCACCATTCCATTCACCATAAAAAAAAAGTTCATCATCCATCCATATATTCCACCATCAAGTAGGATTCAAGGAGCATTGAAGGAGAAGCTACCCATTGATGTTGTCAAGCTTTAACTAGTTCAGTCTTTCCTTAACTATTTAATTTACCTTGATGTACTTTATAGATTTGATGTTAATTTATATGATTATGAGTGAGTAATTACTTTGTTGAGGCTAGAGTTGAAAGCCCTATCCAAACTTGTATGAATTGATGTTTTAATTTACATTTGATGTTATTTGTGATTTTCATCTTCATATGCTAATTCAAGAAGTGAATGCATTCATTCAAACTTAACTACTTTAATTGTGTTGTGTTTGTCATCTCATGAAAAAAATGTTTAGGGAGTAGTTAGTCTTGAGCATTGATAGCATGATAGCATCTTCTATGTGCATGTGAATATTGTGAGTTAAAACCACCTAGATCTAGGATTGGTTTGCTTACATGATTATCTAAACTCAAAGCTTTTTGCATCTAGGAACAATGAATTTACACTTAACTGGTAATATGATTTGTTCTTAGATAGTTAATTCTAGACTTATCCGGTTGGAATTGATAACATTAAAGGAGTTTAAACCTTTGTAGTCTTATTCAGATGCAAAGAGGGTAATTGGGAAATTAGAACAACATCACTTGTATTTGAACTTCATTTCTTGCAAGGGAGATTAGTGGTAGGCAATCCAGCCCCTAACTTCATCCATTATATTACTAATTTAATTTATATGCATTTGAGCATTTATTTTAATTTGGTTCACCACTCTATCCAACAAACAATTTCACTACCACCATAATGTACATACTCACCATGACCCTAGACTTTCTTGTGAATTTAGGTTTGTGATTGTTCATTTGCATATTCTAGCTCTCCTTAGGTTCACACCCTAGCTAGTGAAAGGAATCCAATCCCAGTGGGTTCGATAATCTTTTTTAAATTTTTATACTATTACTTGTACCCCTTATACTTGATGGTGGCTATTTAGCCAACAGAGGTATGGGTGGAGTATACAATTGTGAAATGGTTCGAGACTATGAACTGTGGTGAAGGGGAAGAAGATGTGGGTAAAGAGTTAGAGAGGAGGAGGGGGGGATTATAAAGTCCTAGGCTAGTCCAAGTGGTGGTTATGGCTGGGATAGAGCTGAAAGATATACAGGGGTGTGCGTAAGGTGAAGGAGTAGAATAGTTAAATGGGGAAGAGGCTGACTGAAAGCGCATGATGGAATCCAATATGAATTGTTGAAATTGTGCAAACTATGAGGACATCTGATGTTGAAAAAGTCGAGGGAATGTTGCAGAGCAATTTCTTGAATCTGTAATTGGTTGACGAGGCCTGAAAATCTGAAATAAGGCTATGGAGGAGGATGAGTGGAAGAAGGGAATGATTGAGATGCGGTGGCACTGACAAAGGCTAATGAAATGCGACAAACCACGGTCCTGATAATTGGTTTATAATACGTTGTGGTCACTTTGGTGAGCAACTATGTTAATTTTGATAAGATGTTTCCTTAATGTGGTAGTTCTAATCTTCAAATTCAAAACTCAATAGAGGGGGTATTTTGAGTTTGTGTCTCTCACCATCTTGACTACCAACTCTTCAATTCTTTCTTCAATTATATATATATATATATATATATATTGTGATCCAATTCTGCAATGGATTTAACATTTTTTACTAGAAGGAGCACAAACAATATATGATAGAAGAGGACGAGCAAGATAATGCCCATGAAGAAATAATCAAATGGTGACCGCTAGTGCAAGCTTGTGCGCTGAGGAATAGGTGAAGAAAGAATGTTAGATTACCCAGCTCTTTGACACGGAAATGTTCGTGAATAAAGGTTTTGTGAGGCTCAAGTTCTTCACTTTTTGTGAGTAAAATATCATGATCGATCATCCACATAAATCAGAAATTTGACCAGTAATCAGAATTTCACGTAAAGCTTATCAACTTGATTAACAAGATCAAGTGAGCTCGTTTTTTCTTTTTCTTTTGCCTGAATAACAAGAAGTGAGTTTACACTTGATCTTATTTGACAAGTATATATATAAGAAAATGATATCGTCACAAATTATGTATGAACTTTAAGTCATTCTATACTTTGATGTACAAACTTTTATAACTATTAGAGTGTAAGTTTGCCCCAATATTTCATTTTGGTATACGCCATTAAATTTTTCATTATCTTTACAAAAAAAAATTTCCGTTATATTTTTTTTAGCTTTGTCAGTTTTTTTTTTTTTTTTTTTGTAAAGATAACGAAAAATTTAACGCGTACATCAAAATGAAAGATGAAAGATTGAAGCAAACTATACATCATTCTGATAGTTATAAAAGTTGGTACATCATGTATAATGACCTAAAATTCATACATCATTTATAATATTTTCCCTAAAAGAAAAGACCAATATTAATTACTTGTCCAATACGTGCTTCTAGCCTTCTAGGCCAAGAGACCAATATTAACTGCTGGACATAATTGCTTAATGTATATATTACTTCTTGCCTCTAGCTATTACTTACAGGCATAACATCTCCCCCAAAATGAGAAAAAGGTTGATTTAGCAAATCATTAATCCCCGATTTCAGGATAACAAAACATGGCTACTGATTAACTCGTTCGTAGTCGATGAAAAATGAATCTGTCACATCAAATTCCATATATCCCAAAATTAACTGAACTAGGTTTTACAATACGTGCATGACTCCACACTTACCGGTAATTTTCATGTTGGAAGTGATGAAATTCACTACCTGAACAGGACAAGGATTAATTCGAAAAAAAATGATATTAAGAGAATAAGAGAGGAAATAGCAGTCTCAAATTAATAGCATCAGAAGTAAGCATAAAAAACTGAAATAAACAGCAGAGTACTTGGTAGTTAAGTAGCATATCAATTCTCATGCAGCATCGCCGGAGAATGAACATTCTTACTTGTACTTAATACGATCCCTAATTACAATCCAAACCGTAGGCTTATACATATTAAACAGTACTGATGAGTTGAACAGAGAGAGGGAGGGAGGGAGGGAGAGAGAGAGAGATGATGATCGATGATTGATGATTCTGATGATTATGAGATTGACCTAAGTCCTAACCATGGTTGGTGCATTAGTGGAGAAGAACCCAAGGGAACCAAAATATCTCCCAAGGGTTACATGCAGATGCTTTTGAGCTCCACATCCATTAATGGAGTTATCAAAAGGATGATGAAATATACTAGCTGGCTAAAAGCTAACTGCTAACTAAAGAAAACACTATCCCTCCTACTTAAATTAGTGAAATGGGGCTAAAACTCCCATAGTTTAGCCACATTCATAACTTTACAAGATACTAACAAAAAGGAGTTAGTGATTTTGCTCCCTAACCCAAAGGGAAGATGGTTAGACACATTTCATTTAAAAGCTGCCAAAACCAGAAAATTAATTAGTTGGTAAAGCTTCAAAGAGACATGACTGCTCCTACCTAGCTAGTTGCAAAATCCTAAGACTATGTTAACAGCCAAAATATTGGGGCGTGCAATTCCATGCATCCCCATGTGTTTTTTTCTTTCCTAACTAATTTAAAACTGAGATTGAAAGTGAAGGGGTTTGCTATTTGTGTTGAATTTACAATATTTGCAAACCATTTTATGCCTTTGCTTAGCCTTCCTGGGCTAAAAAGTTATATGCATGATGAGGGTGCATAGTTTTTTCTTTTGTCGCCTCTCAGCCTCTCCAAGGCCGAGAAGTAATTAAAAGAAGAAAAAGAAAAAGAAAATGTTACTTACAACTTAAAAGCTAAATCCAAATATAGCCTTGAGTTGTTGGTTAGAAACATGTATGATTTAGTTTGATCTCGTGATCCATCAAGGGAACCCACGTACCCTTACTTTAAGAAGATGCATGCATTCTACTCATGCATGTTTCTAGTGGACAATGAATGATTTGATTGTAGAAAGCCGCTATCCGAGGCTTTCTATATATCATATGTGCATGCATGCAATGAGATAGCCCAAGAGCCAAAGCAGCTTCGGCTAACTTGTGTTAGGCGGCGAGAGAGAAAGGGATATGATGATGAACCATGGTTAGGCCAAAGGGATGATCGAGGATGATGAAAATTGAGAAGCATGCAGCTGATGATCGATTGAGGATCAGATGAGTTGAAGTTTGAAGTTGATGAAGGAGGAGCCAAACGCATTTGGAATATATGATGATCATGAGTAGTAGTAGTGCTACTAGCGATGAGCTGGAATTGGAATTAATGGTGCAGCAGGAAGGGCCATGTTTACGCCTGTGGCACAGCAAAACACACTGTCAAAGATATTAGTATGTGCCTCGCTATCTTGCCCTTCCGGCCATATATAAAGTAATCAAACAAGAAATTATTGTTATTATTATTATTATTATACCTGGTGATTGCAAGGCAGGTGAGGGTGCAAGAGACATGGAAGGAGCATAGTGCTGGTAGCCTCCTAGTCCAGCAGCTGAATACTGATAGAGATTATGATGATGGTGTGGGTACTGGATGCCACCATAGCCAACATTCTGCGCCCCAGATGTAGTATAGGCAGCGGCACCTCCATTCGCTGCTTCTCCATATTGAAGATACGGGTAAAAAGCTGCTGCCGCAGCTCCTCCCGTCAGCATCCCGCCCGTTCCATACACTGGATACTGGCTTGTTGCTCCACCTCCGTACAGACCGTAGTAGTTCTGAATATATATACAAATATGCCACATAATTCACATTAACTAATTGCACAACACAAATTGATGTGTCACTTAATTATACGTATATCCTAGCTAGTTTAATTTCTGCACAGGTTCAAAATAAAGGCGTCACGTGAATAAATGAATCCATTCCCATATACATATTCAAATATACATATATATATATATATTTGAATACGTATATGGGAATCGATTCATTGTTTGGAAGAAGGAGATTAACATATAGAAAGGTACAGAGAAGCTTGTGCAAATTACGTACCGTAGGGTAAGTGTAGTCTGGCGAGTATGGAGAGTACCTGAAAATGAAATAGAGCGTGTTCAAAGAAATGAAAAATTAAAAGCTTCATTAGCTGCAGGTATGCCAAGCAAGGAATGCCTCGCCAATCGGCCATATTGTATTTGCATGAGAGAGAGTAGGCCGGTTTCTTTACTGAGTGAACCAGTACACGTGCAGCTTGGTACAAATAAATACAGCTAGCAGAGATATATCAATATATATATATATATATATATGTATATGTATGATGTTGAGGGTACAAAAACCGTTAGTAGCTTGTACAATATCATGATGATGATGATGAATGAAGAATTAAGATCGATATATATAGTTAGTATGGTAGTCGTACCCTGCGGTGGCATAAAGATTGTAAGCAGCAGCAGCAGCAGCTGGAATCCCTTGTTGAATGGCGGCATAATGATGATGAGCTGGGAATGCGGTTGCTGCCGAAGCTGCTGCAAATCCCGATCCCACTCCAACTCCAACTCCACCTGCAGCTTGGAATATTGATCCCGCCATTACCCTAAAGTTCCTACCTCCTCCTCCTGCACCTGTCCAAAAAAAAATTTCATTGTCAATTTAATGTCCAACAACCATAATACTACGTAATAGGTGTTGGCTCAACTACCTACTTACATTAACTAACTAATTTGTAAGATTGATGAGAGCATCACATTTCCAAACTCCAAACACTGGGAAGAAGATGATTCCAACAACCGTTGCCAAATCAACATTACTAGTATAACTGATCCAACTAATTAGTACTCCAATTTGTTACTCATGTGATTGTTCTTTAATTATATTAATGCAAATTTCACCTTATTTGCAGCTCATACATTATCAAAGTAAGTTGTCATTACATAAACAAAGTGCTTTAACATTATATTGAATAAAGTAGCTCTTGTTTAAGCAACTGAGACCTTAAATTTTGATAACTGATACATGCATGTAACCTAGTTAAAGTGTCTTTTACATGCGGAAGTGACTTTACTGTCTTTCAAAAATATATATATATATTTGCAAAAACAATAAGGTTTAATGAGGAAGAATAATTAATTTTCCATAAACCAGTTATTAAGAAGTAACATTAGTAGGGAAATCGATCAGATCATCTTTTTTTATTTATACATATGTATAGTAACATGAAATCACGATGTCATGAAACTTGGATAGATCTGATATAATTAACCACGCTTAGGGAAGAGAAATAAGAGAAGAACAAGAAAAAAAGAGAAAATTAGTTGGGTGTATATGTAGAAAAAGGTAGCCATTATGTAATAATTAGTACTTATATACGTACGCACCATGCTTCGGAGTAGAAGGCTTGGATCTCTGAACACCAAGAGAGGCAAGATTGCAGTTGGCCCTCCTTCCATCTATCACTGGGGCAGCATCGACACAAGCTCTCATCGCTGCTTCCGCTTCACGAAAGGTTACCTGCACATATTTACCATCATAGGTATAATCATCATTAAGTTAGCTACTAGTACAAATTAAACAAGTTAATATCATAATTAATTGAATATAATCATGTATTTATTTCATCAAGATCTAGCAGAAAACAATTAGGAAGCCATGAATATTGATTTACAAAAAAAGAAAAGAAAAAATGCATGTGATAAAAGAATTGACGAAGAGAAAGGATGAAAGGAAGGAGGATAGGATGTATATACGTACAAATCCGTAGCCCTTGGATCTGCCAGTGGCCTTGTCAGTGATGACAACAGCCTCCAAGATGTCACCAAACTGCTCAAAGTATTTCTTCATGGTCTCCTTCTGGGTCTCCCAAGCCAGTCCTCCAACAAACACCTTGGTGTACGTCGTATCCCCAAACTGACCTGCCGCTCCTCCTCCCAAATTAGTTGCTGCTATTGTTGCCGTTGGTGCTGCTACTGCCGGGCTCATCTTTTCGATCTTTTAATCCCTAGCTAGCTAGTTGTAGAATTGAGCCGATCTATCGCTTCTCCGCTCGCTCGCTACCACTAGTTGTATCTTAGCCGCCTCCTCCGAACCAAAGTCAGTATGTAAATGTCGATCGATCTTCTACTGATTAATATATGAGCGAGCGAGCGAGCAAGCCTAGATCTCGGTGGCGGTGTGTGCAAGTGTATTAGAACAAGAAAGAAGAAGAAGAAGAAGAAGCCCCACTAAACTTAGGGAGGGATCTTGTACGAGATTTAGATGGAGTAGATGAGAGAAAAGGAGAAAGAGAGAGCAGAGGGAGGGAGGAGACAATTAGGTCAGAGAGAAATAATAGGGAATAGGATAGGAGGAAGGAAGAGAAAGCAAAAGCAGGAATTGGAGAAAAAAAGGAAAGGGCCTCTCATAATACAGACATGAATTATATAGACAAAGCAGCCCCCACCTGCTCAAATTATTGTGGCGCAAGACACCCTTCACTGACGCGCCACATTTACCCGCGTGTTTTGCACGTACACTCCATTGATTCATTATTATAATGGGAGAGTCGCCCACGCGTAATGATGAGAGTCAGAATGGCTTCTGTTTGTATTATTATGTCCCTCACCGTTGTCTGTTTGATTATTTTAAGAGGGAGATGGATGCAGAGTGACTGTTTAGCCCCACAATGCTGCTGCAAATGACGAAACTTACCAGAAGCAACTGCCTCGACAGCCAGTGGCAGAAACGGAACGGGAAACTTAACCACTTGGAGTTGGAGGGAAATAAGGCGGGAATTTAGTCAAAGCTCAGCCGTCCCTTCCAGTCCAGTCCAAATAGAAGCTGCATGCGGCTGCACCTGTGCCTGCTTTGCAGAATCAGGCTGCTTCTCTGCCTCTTATTCTTTCTATGCACTCATTAGTATTTATATATATACACACCTATAACACATGCTAGACGTCTAAGCTCTTTAGTTTAATCCTTCTTCAAAAGTATAATTACTGTAAAGTTTAGCCACGTACATAGTTAATTACTGTTTGTCTTTGACATCAGTGCAAGTTACGGTCTTCCTCAAAGATATATTTTCAAGACCAATTTGGATGCTTAAATACAAGTTGATCGAAAACTATATGTAATGATCATTAACAAGTATTCTTATATAATTTGATCACGTCGGAGTCGGATAAGATGGATGCTTAATGAATTAAATTAAAACTAACTAGCAGCTGCATGCTAGTAGTTAGGCATAATATCACTATCAAGCTGATTGACCCCTGCTCATCTACCTTACCACACGTACGCTTTTCAATTTCTTATCCTCTAATATAAGCAATGTATGCTGTTTTCTTATGGTTGTTGTGAGTGGCTATTAGTAAATAGGGGTTGAATTGATTCCTGTTATGCATATAACTATAGATAGATAAACGTAGTGATGAAAATAGACATGTATGGTTGGGGGAGCAAAGGATCTAGGAGTCATTAGAATTCATTCAATTTTGGTGAACTGTGACCACATTGATCATTCTGGATAGTGACGTGGGATGATGGGTAGACGGTAGCCGACGGACGCGGATATACGATAAATGGCCGGAAGAGAAGTAGAAGGACATGGCAGGTAAGCAATAAGATATCGCTGAGAATAATGTGAGCAAGAATGGAGGAGTGCGCTGGTGAACGGGGTACGTGGAGGTAGAGATGAGTGGTATATGGAGGAAGAAAAAGGAACAAGTATTATCTGGCCAGTGCCAGGCCATGCTAGGCTGGCAATTGCAGGTCTGCAACTGGGGCAGCTGTCTTCCATTCCAATTTGCTTTGACCAAACAAAGTCATTTCATTCCATTCATTCGATCTTTTTCCTAACTCCCATTTTTCATGCCATCTGGCTGCCTGGCCTTTGGGTTTTTCTTTTCATTTGATATGGTATCTATGTATCGGAGGAAGAGTAAACCGATCTGATCTGACCATTTAGTGTAACTTAAGTAACGCTAAATATGTTTTTATATGAAGTTGAAAGTATTTCGATTCAATAAGTTAATTTTTCGGTCAGAAGAGTTGGTTAAAATGTGAACAATTTCCTACTCAAAAAGTACCATTGAATAGTGACCCTGTGATTGTGGTGCGGTGCGGACAGTGTTACCAACTCACGACACATGCCTGTCTCAGCTCTCAGAGTCTCAGGCACCGCTTTACTTTTCAGAGATCCCACATTCCCACCTATAAGGCTACATACATACAACCACCACACACCCCCTTCCAGCTCACCAAACACTTGTGTGGGGTCTACTTCGGGTCCCTTCCCTTCCCTTCCTGTGGGCTGTGGTGGCAACATATGGAGGGTTGTGCCGCCCCCTAGTAGGCCGCCGTGGCTGGCTTAGGCCCCCGCCCCTATGTGGATAGAATTGACTGACAAGTTAAGGAAAAATGATAACGGTCGTCGTCGTCTCCACCGTCATCATCAATCAGTGCTGATGATGGCTGGTTCCTAGTAGCTCTGGAGCTTGTTTTCTTTTGCCTAATAGCTTGTTTGGGCCCTCGTCTCCTGGCTTTGGAAGCTGACTATTGGGCCTGCCTCTTGAATTAGGTATCCTCCTACCACAAATAGCAAGCCAAGCTAGAGCATTACGGCCATTACCTTCCCTAGCTTCTGCTATGTGTATTTCAGTCAATCGAAGGCTTTCAAAGACGAGACAAGACCTCTTATTCAGTAGCATATTGATCACTCGCTGCAGGCTAGATTCATCGTTATAGAAGAAAGAAGATAAATCAATTGCTGAGTTAAGTCTCAAGAAATCCAGCTGCATTGCACAAAACTCCTGCATCTCATAATGCTGGAGGCACAGTACAGCAAACTCGGGTAAACAGCAGCTTCTCTCGCATTTGGATGCCCATCATGAATCATGCAGTTACCTTCTTTTCACAAAGTCTATGAAATACAGACAAAATTCTAACTTATGAGGCTGCACTACTAGCAGAAGATCTCAAACAAATCCAGGCAGAAAACTTGATGCTAGATACTTTACTACATTTCGGTACTCTTACACAGAAGGATCCGTAATTTAAAAGTGGATAGAAGATTATTTTTGTTACATGTATAGCTAGAACTTAAACATAAACCCAAAATACAACAATTTCACCGCAAACTACTCTGACATGATTGCTTGCTTACATGGATGAAGGCTTGAACGGCAGTTACATACAACACCAGAGTTCCATTTCAAGAAACCAGGTGGCAGCAGTTTAAAATATACCCTCAACAACAAAAGGTAATAAGCCATAAGCATCATCCATCCACCAAAAAACTGCAAAGATGCCCATAATCTTCAAAGCACAAGCACTATGTCTCACTAAGACAAATCTTCATGGTAAAGATGAAGACCAAGCCCAAAGCGCGCACAAGCTCGACGAAATGCCATTGCTTCAGCCTTCTGTACTGGATCCCCATAACTTGTGTCATCTACCGAAGCAGTCCCTATAGACTCCCTAAAAATCTGGTAGAAACAGGAAACAAACAGTGCCTAAGTGTCAGATCCTTCCTTTAAAGGAGCATCAACCAAATCCTCCGCAACTTTTTAATACATTGAACTGGCGACCCTTCTGACTTCAACTACTAGAACAAAGTTGATATATATCTCAGGGACCGTTTGATAACACTTTTATTATTTGTTTTGGGTTCTTATTTTGCAGGTATAGATGTATGCAGAATTATATGGAGAGGAGGGAGGAGGGAAAAGAAAGCATAGTGATGGAATGGCACATAAAATGGAAAGTAACCAATTTATATAGTTTTTGTTCTATAGATCATTAATTGTCCTTATATCTCTCTTCCTTTTTTCAACTCCTTTCCCCTATCTCGAAGTTAAAAGAAAACTAAAACCAAAGGATTTTGGGTTACTAAACAGGTCCCTCAGTGTTTTCTTAATCAATCTTAAGGATAACAACGGAATGTCTACAACTTTGACCATAATATCTTACATCAAAAATAGACAATAGTTGTTCTAACAGCAAGATATTTATGCTTTCTAATGATGAACAATATCAGTGAAAATGCTACCAAAGGGGCATAATCACAGAAGGAATTAACATGCATGCCATTTAATGCATTTATTCATCTGTATATAGGACATTTCATTTGTAAAGTACAAAATACATGTATTACTTTTTGATAAACAACAAAATCAGAGAATAAGCTACAATTGAATATGCTTTCTGATGAAGAACACAACATCACCACTATGCTACCAAAAAGGGTTTTTTAAAATACAACTGAATTGTAAATTCACTGAAAATAGTTGGTGGAGACCAGACTCCTGAGTACTTACAGCTCAATACAGTAATCACAAAAGCAAGTGATGTGATATTTATTCATTCATTTCTAGCTAGCATGTAGGGAGAATGGGAGATGCATATGCGAACACCATAAATACTAAATATATGTATTGGAATATTCTAATTGTTTAGACAATGTGAATGACAAGTTCCATCAACATCAGAACAAAAAGATTAAGAGGAAAAAAAATAAACGAAAGGATACATACCTCAGCATCAGTTCCATAGAGCGTGACACGATAAACAACAGAAACAGACTTGGCATCAGCAGAGTATGTGATGCTTCGGACCTCACCAGACCATTCTACGAAAATAAGGAATTTACGATAAAAAAAATATATAAAAAATAAAAAGCAAGATTGGGGGTAATCACATTGGAAAACTGGAATGTGAAAGTACCATAAAACATTACCTGGAGCATGCAAGTTCATAATTCGATTAACAACGTGCCTGTAATGTAATTACCACACCAAAATAACTGAATCGGAGACCTATTTTGGTGGTTTACTTACGAAGAAAATAGATATATAAAAATTGAAATGAAATGAATGAACGTAATCATACCAGGGGATGTATTTGGATGTAAACCCATTTTCATGGCGGGATTTGACGAGGTTATCAGGGACTTTCTTGTTGATTTGCTTGAGGATTTCAGAGAGGGGTCTGCTGATTCCGGAGCTCACAGCGAAATCTTCTACATCTTCATCTGCTTCCACTTCAACCTGTTTCTCCCTCCTCCCTTGCGCACAAGACGAAGAGGCCAACTTGGCATAGGAACGGCGCCACGCTGAACTTTGAAACTCAGCATCTACAAGCAGCGACCTCAATAAACAAGATCTACAAGGATGCGCCATTTCACCTGACAAAACCCAAGCCGCAAAACCCTTTCCGACTCCAAAGTCTTCACCGCGCCCAATAGAATCTTCAACTTGATTCTCTTTTGAACCGTCAATTTTCCTAAATTCCAATTTTATTCGTTATGAATTGCCGAAAATTTTACGGGATACTCACATTATTATTATTATTATTATTATTATTATTATTATTATTATTATTTTAGGAGAATGAATTATATTCTAGTGATTGAAATATTATAACAACTGTTGTAACCAAAAAAAAAAAATTATTATAACAATTGTACAAGGTCAATTTAGGAGATCTGAAAATCACCCATTACATTCACTACTCAAGTAGTACACTGACTGCACATATGAAATGACTACTAGCCTTGAGTCCCTAGACTACTACGCCTTAATCAAAATGAAGCAACAAAGTTCAACCAATAAACCAGTATATTTGCCACTACTACGCCAATCAGCCTTTAGCCACCAGATGCTAGCCACTAATCAACGCCGTCCAAAGCCTGAGAGAACCGTCGCATACCGTCACCTACGAAGCCCAGCACCTGATCCCCAAAACTGCACTGCAACCTAGACGAAAGCCGGCAAGCACCACTAGAACCTGAATCTGGGAGGAGCTAGCTCACATGACAAATCAGCCTACCCTCCACCTAAAAATAATGTTATCGGAGCACTCGATCGCTCCCCCTGCCCATAACTGCCTCGACTGACCCTGCCCACAGGGAACATAGACTCGACTCGACCAAGTCAAAGCAAGCATCTCCATCGGGGACAGAAAACCGCCCCCTCAAAAATCCCTCGTCTAGCAGCACACCGCACACCCCAACAAGGCTAGGCGTGGGGCTATCGGACAAGGGCGAAAGAATTCTTGAAGAAACCCTAGTCGCCCCGTGTGCGGCGCTGTTCTCTTCGTAAGGAAAAAGAAGAAAATGAGGTACTTGACATTATTTTAGTCGTGGGTATCAAAGTTTTAATTTTTTTATTTTAATTTTTTACCATGGATGAGATAGAAAGCCATATCGGTTATGTGAGCGAGTTAATAACACACCCGCCAAGTCATTATTCGGATCAATGCTGGCTACAAACTAGTGAGAGTTGAGATTCGAACGCTAGCCATGGGGGTTCCGTGCTAAATAGCTCAACCAATCTTACTACACCTGTGACTCATTAAAATTTTTAATTTATTACTTAAGCTCTAATTAGTAATTTTTAATATATGGTATAGATCAACATGGCAATGATGGTCGAAGTTGCAAATGATGGCAAACCTATTAAGGTGGTGGCGTCTTTTCAGTTTATATTTATTGTTTGTTTGAGGTTTTTAGTTCTCCTTAAATTTCGGACCTATGATCTTATCTCAAATAAGTCCATCCTTTTTCAAGTTAGCATTATTGTTGACCATTTTAGTCAATTTGTCTCAATCAGTTGTCTAATCTTGTTCTCATCATTGGATTCATTGGCATGTCTGTCTCTTTTCTTTCGACAGAGGGTGTTTAGTAGTTATTGATGTTTGTAGTTGGTTGTAATCCTACACTGAGTGCTGTGTTAAGTCAATTTATAATTACAGTTTATTAAATGAAAATTTTCATGTAAAATAAAGAAAATTATTTATTTATATATTCTCAAACTCAATAAAAATTGGATCCTATATGATTAGTCTCCAAAATATGCTTTGGAATTGTCTAGACTTAGAGAACTTTAGAGATCTTCTTAATTAATTATGTTGGATAAGTCATTGACTTGAATTAGTTGAACTAACTAAAACACATCATTAATAAGAAATTTAGAAGAGTAAACAAGCAAAACCCTAGGTTTCAGGTCTAGAGCGGTGCTGCTTTTTTATCTCGAATCAATCGCGGCTTAGTGAAGTCGATTGTCGAGTCTTTCGTGAGAGAGTGCGACGTGGTCTGCTGGGTCGAGATTTCTTTTGCCAGATTTCATGAGGAGTGGTGTTGTGGAATCGGGTCCGGGTGCTAATCGATCGGCGTAAGTGTGTTTGGCGGTGCATCGGTCGGTGATAAGACTCGATCTTTGAATTTTGGTTGGATGTGTTATGGTACTTACAGTTTAGGTGCTCAGTCGCATTGTTGGGTGCAGCAGCCTTAATCAAAGGTTGAGTAGTGGTGGTGATGGCAGCTTGGGGTGGACGTCCTCCGGACAACGCAACCTGCAGAGTACTTGGGCTTAGGCCTCAGAATCTAGTGTTGGGCTTTCTGGGGGCATCTTTTGGGCCCTTGTGGTTTGGTTTGATTCTTCAAAGAATTGGGCCATGTGGGAGGGTGTCTTGCCACCCTCATATGTTACTTGATGGGCTGGGCTTGATACGTCCTAGATCTCAAGATACTGGTTTACTAATCATTCAGATGGTAAACAATGTTTACTTTTACTTTTAATTAG
The DNA here is from genome assembly GCA_025331145.1 of Rosa persica. Classification (NCBI taxonomy): domain Eukaryota; kingdom Viridiplantae; phylum Streptophyta; class Magnoliopsida; order Rosales; family Rosaceae; genus Rosa; species Rosa persica. Next base: position 222,333 of record WFKR01000006.1, read on the forward strand.
ACTTTTTGTATCGTTCACCATTTGAAAAAATTTTCTTCACGGAAGTTGTAGAGGACGTTAAACCAAGTTCGTGGACATGTGACACGCTTAAATCGAAGTTGTAGCGAAGAAGTCATGAAGGTTTAAAGTGAGTGGTAGTTTAGTAATTTTGCTGAGAACCCTATGTCTGTAAATAACAAGTTATTTTAGGAAACTTCCATTTCGGGAAGTTTCCATTTTGGCTTAAGCGGAACTCTCTCTCTCTCCCCCCATAGTCAGTTTTCGACCCAACCTGGATCCGAAAACTCGGCTAGTTTTCACTCGTTCCGCCGGCCCAGACTGCCGGACCAGTCGTGTTCGATGCACAACGACCTATCCTCCAGCCACCATCAGCTCTGATTTGCACCAAAAGATGAGTTTCGAAGCAAAATACAACAATTCGCTGCCGTGTTCGATCACGGTTTTCCAGCCACCTCGATTGACGCCACCACATGCATTTTGAAGCCCATGCTTCCCTGATCATCCTCGTACAAGCCACATTGCTCAATTTGATCGGAGATGAGAGAATCGAAGAGTGGAACAATTTTGAGGATTTTTGGCCTGTTTGATTTCGAGGTAAGTTCCGGCTTCCTCTTTTGGAATCTGACTTTGTGGTAGTTGAACAAGTTGTTTGGGATGTTGAGAGGAAGATTTCAATGTAAATTTGGTGACTCAATGCAAGGTTGGAATCGACGGAGCGTGGGGGTGCGTCTGATCGTTTCTGGCGGCTTGCTTTGGTATGTTTGGATGAGCTTGTTGTTAAGGACTTGTGGATATGATTTTGGTAGATTTTGGAGAAGTTTGGGTGTCAATCAGAATTTCCGAAGTTTCAGATTTGGAGTTGTGATTTGAGGAGATCCGACCGTTAGATCGTCTTCATTTTTCATTAGGATGTTAGAATAATTTAGTTGGCGAAATCATTAAAGTTTGGGTCGTTTCCGATGTGACTTTGGACGTTCGACGAATTAATTGTGCGAGGGGTTTTTGGGTTTTGTTTTAGGATCATATTTATTTTCAAATCGTCGTTTACAAGTTATATTTGTGTATAGGGTGATGTACTGAGATATCGCTTGACGAAGAAAACCGTATGAGTGGTTGCCTAATTCATACTGTGAGTAGACTTTTGATTTTAAATGATGCATGCGTTTACTTTCTGAATCAACAATTTATTTAATTATCATTTTATTTATCGAGCATATTAATTAGTTTCGGACATTATTTGTTTTTAGATTTTAATTTGCTAGGTTGATTGGATTTCCGCCATGATTTAATTGATGGGAGATTTCTATGCTCGGTTTTGGATTTATGATTTATGACAATTTTCGAAAAATTATTCTCCGATGTGATTTATGGAATTATATATATATATATATATATATCTATTCGTATATTTCAGATTTCTGAAAGATTTTCGATGGAATTATATTTTCTTGTTTATTTATCGACTTTCGATTTTGGCATTGGAAATGACTTAGCGATAATTTCGGTTTTAGGTTGTTGTTTATGATTTATAGTTTAATTTAATTTAATCTCGCTTATTTTTTGTACTTGCATAAGTATTTGCCTAACCATAATTAGCTATAATGAACTATGCTCATACCACCGCCAATGGTTCCGACAACTAGTATAGGTGTGACTTACGGAAACACCACCAAACGGGCTATCATCCGAGCGCTAACCCAGCTCGAGACCACCGCTGACTCGCCTCTACGCACCGCGCCAAGGTCATCTCGTTGAAACATCAGAAGCTGGGAATTGAAGCATATCAGTCCCACATCGAAAACAAGAAAGAGATCAGTTCACCTATAAAAGGTTCACTCCTCTCTCCTCATTAATTAAGCATATACTACTTACTGAACGCTATTCTGTCAACATAAATACAGTAACTGACTTAAGCATCGAATAAGAGAAGACTGCTAATTGCGGTCTCCCTCTGATGCTCTTTATATTTCATTTGACAGGTAACGGTAGCACAATAACCTCCTCAGCAACGGTCTAGACTTGGACCAGCGTTAACAAGATTTAGCCATCGTTGAATCTCAGACATTAACATTGGCGCCGTATGTGGGAATCCTTGAGCAAAAGGTCATCCTACCACAAAATCACCATGACTAACGGTAGCAGGGAAATCGCCGATGACCAAGTGAACCAATCCGCTAACCCCCAACCCACCAACCTCGCGGTTAACTTTAACCGTGCACTCTTCAAAACTCCAGCCAACCCCGATGTTGAACCCCAGGTCACTCCCCAGGTTCTGCGTATTCAGTCGACAACGGAAACTCACCCAAGCAGTAGTCGCCTACCACCAGGCTAGAACCTTGCCGCCAAGTATGAACTGGTACTTGCTGATCTCCACAAGGAAAACAGAGAGCGTGAGCAAGAACGCAAGGAAAAGGTGGAAGCTCAGAAATAAGTGGTCACGTTGATGTCAAGATTTGACGAACTAAAAAAGGCACTGGAGGCAAACGCTAACCCAACACAGAGCGAGCAGTCACAGAGCGGCAGGCATAGTCGCCCCAGCGGTGGAAGGTTGATACCAACACCAATCATACATATGCACGTACCGCTAAACCCACCTAAGCTGGTAGGATTGGGTCTACCTCCTCCGCCACGTTTAATGATAGAACTGACAGCGGAATCACAACCGCGCACCAACCATAGTGTAACAGGGCAAGAACCGAAGGAAACCCACCAGCCCACAGGTAGGAGTTAGTACAGCGGAACCTCCAGGCAGGACCCGCTGGCGATGCCACCACCCTAATCCTAGAAAAAATGCAATAGCTGGAACAAAGACTGATCTGGGCCGAGACAGGCGCCCTAGTGAAAATCCAAAACCCACTATTTACATCAAGACCAGGACCGTTAACCGCCAGAATCTTACAAACCGTCAGGCCAGCGTATGCAAAGACGCCAAAGATCGATCCTTTTGTCCAAATGGATACCTTCAAGAAGGTAACTGACAACAAGGGGTTCGATGACGCCGCCCTCTGCCATCTGTTTAGCGAAACGCTGGATAGTGAGGCAATGAGCTGGTTCTTCGAGTGCCCACCCAGGTCCATTGACTCGTTTTATGCATTATCAATGTCGTCTTGTCGCAGTTCATCCTCTTGGCCGCAAGACGTCATAACACAAGCCAGATGTTCAGCGTCAAACAAGGCACAGAGGAAACATTAAAGGCGTTTGTCATAAGGTGGAGGGCTGCGGCATCCCGGTGCAAATACCACAAGACAATGCTCAAAACACCAACAGTTGTAATACCCTCAAGACAGCAATCGAGACCCTATATCGGGATGGCAAGCTAGAACAGTTCAAGGTATGACAACCACCGCCAGTGGTCACCAACATCGAACCCATGCGCCGTATCAACACCATCGATGACGGCGCTCCCATCAGAAATATGTCCCACATGGCAAGGAAGTGCTATGCGCCTGCCAACCACCCCAAGGAAGTTTGCAACAGCAGCTATGAAAGATCCGCTAAGTTTCCAAAATCTGGGTGGGAACCTATAACTTTCTCCGAAGAAGAGGAGCGCGGTGTACATCTCCCCCATGATGATCCATTCTTGATCAACGCAATACTAGACAAATGGTCTGTGGGGAGGGTTCTGGTTGATAGCGGATCCACTGTCAATGTCATCTTCAATGGCTGCTACAACCAGCTCCAGCGGAATAGAAACCTACTAAAGGACCATGAACCGCTACTTAGCTTTTCCGGCGACGTCACGCAACTGCTGGGTTCTGACTATATGCGCCTGTCCATTGGTGCTAGCCCTTGCATAGTGAAAGTGCACACTGAATTCATCATCGTCAACTGCTTTGGCTCTTACAGCGCCATTATCAGCAGACCAGCCCTCAACAAGTTAAAGTGCATCATTGCCGAGTACATGCTTCTCATGAAGTTCCCCACTCCCAATGGCACTGCCTGTGTAAGAGGAAGCCAGCAGCTGGCACGAGAGTATTACTTAACAACGGTATCATGATCGATGCGCCGCCATGAAATCCTAACGGTCGGAAACCACCCACCGCTAATTGATAGAATTGACGACCCCATGGACAATGAGAAGAAGTATGTAGAAAAGGAACCTGTCAACCCTGAGACATCCCTCTCAATCATCAGCATCTCCACTGAACACCCCGAGCTGATAGTCCGCATCGGCTCCCAACTCTCCCTTGAGATAGCGGCAAAGCTCACACAATTTTTGCGAGAGAATGCCGCTGTCTTTGCATGGTCTTATGTAAACATGCCGGGCATCTCCCCCGATATAATTATGCACAAGCTAAGCATCAAACCATCCTTCTGTCCTGTCAAAGAAAAGAGAAGGGCCTTTGGCGAAGAAATGCATAGTGCAATCGGGGAAGAGATGGTGAATCTCCAGGGCATTGGGTTCATCCGCCAGGTCAATTACCCGTAGTGGATCTCTAACTTGATAATGGTAAAAAAAGCCCAGCGAAAAATGGTGAATTTGCATGGACTTCAAAGGCCTGAGCAAGGCATGCCCCAAGGATGGTTTCCCACTACCATGCATTGATCAATTAGTCATCGTTACAGCAGGACATGAGTTGCTTAGCATGATGGATGCCTTCTCCAACTACAACCGACAAATGCCTACATTGCTACAATGTTATGCCCTTTGACCTGAACAATGTCGGTGCAACATATTAGCGGTTAATGAACACGATGTTCTCAGAACACCTTGGCAAGATAATAAAGGTATAGGTGGACGACATGCTCACCAAAAGTATCAAGGCCAGCGGATATGTGGCCAAACTCCGAGTGATATTCGCTATCCTCTTGGCCTATGGTATGCGGCTCAGCCCTGAAAAGTGCTTCTTTGGTGTCACCGCTAGCAAATTCTTAGGCTACATCTTTAGCGAGCGGGGCATAGAGGCTAACCTTGACAAAGTTCAAATCATCTTCAACATGAAATCCCATGAGTGGAAGATACATGTTTAGAGCCTCCAAGGCAAGCTAACCGCGCTATCCTGCTTCATCTCCAAGCTCATCCATATGTGTCTCCCATTCTTCAAAGCTATGAAGAGAACCCACCATAAAGTAATTGATTGGACGCCAGATTGTGAGGCAGCATTCCAGAGCCTGATAGAGTACCTAGCAACAATCCCACTTCTCTCTATACCAGTACAATGCGAAATACTCTATATATACCTAGTGGTTTCCGCATCAGCGGTGATATGTGCCATAGTGTGGAGAGAAGGACAGGATGAGCTCTCGGTGTTCTATGCCGGCAGGGGCATGATCGGAGTGGAAATAAGATACACACACCTCCAGCAATTAGCCCTAGCATTCATTGTTGCCATCAGACGCCTTTGACAATACTTCTATGCTGACACCATCCACGTCCTGACAAATCAACCGCTAAGGAAAGTCATGCAAAGTCCTGAGCACTCTGACCCCTAAGCAAGTGAACAATTGAGCTCAGCGAGTTTAACATGATGTATATACATCATATACTTGCCAACCATAATCAGCACTTATGCCACTGACATAGCTTGTCAGAACGCCTCAGCTGTGTAACCACCAGAAACACAGCAATGCAAGGTACACCGATAAACCGGCCCCAGGCCGAAATATGCTCTCACACGCCGACAAGCACCACCTGAAATTGTCTCCGCAGAAAGAACCAGAACTCAGCAAACTGAAGCATTAGTCCCACATCGAAAACGAGAGTGAAGCAACTCACTATTTCACCTATAAAAGGTTTACTTCGATCTATTCATTCACGACGCATTTTTAATAGCTATTGACGGCCATATTTGTCAATATAAATACATCATCTGACTTTAGCATCGGAGGAGCGAAGACCACCAACCGCGGTCTCCCCTCTTGACGCCATTGTATTTCTTTTGACAGATTGGCGGAACTCTACAAACTACACATATCGGAAGATTGGACCCTCGTCCTTGTTATCAGAAGCCGATACCATGTCTAGCGGTATTCTGAGCATTAACATTGGTGCCGTCTATGGGAATTACTTGAACTAAGAGCCATTCCCTGTAACCTACCATGGCTAGCGAAAGCGGAGATGGCATTGAAGAGCTAGCAGACCGACCGACCCGTCAACTCTCAGCCCAACCCCGCCAACCTAGCAGCTGTCACCCGTGAATTATTTACCACACCGGTAAACAATGACGGTCAAAACCTCGACACCCCTGAGGTGCCCCAACCACAATCTATGGTGGAAAACCAGACTGGCCCAAGCTGTCAAACGCAATGTCGGGATCTTGCCACCATGCTAGAAATAGCCTTGGCAGATCTCCACAATGCAAACAGAGAGTGAGAAAGAGAACAAAAGGAAAAAGCCGAAGCTCAAAATCAAGTGGCGACATTATTGTCAAAATTTGACGAACTGAAGAAAGCGCAAGGGGCAAATACACGACCAACTCAAAGTGAGCACTCACAAAGTGCGAGGCTCAGTCCTAGCACGGGAACAAAAGCAACACCAGTATCAATAATCTCAATGGGTGTTGCTTTAAACCCAGCCTAACTAGCGAGGCTGGGACCGACACCGCCACTAGTATTGGCACAAGAACAGGTAGCGGACTTGCAACCACAATACCATAACTAGTTCAGTGCCGGATAACAGAGAGGCACTGGAAAGGTACTAGCACACCGGCAACAAGTGGAGGCACCCACCCAACAAATACCTAGGCCAATTGTCGACGCTACCACCTTGATACTGGAAAAAATGCGGAAGCTAGAAGAAAGGTTGCTCAGAGCAGAAGTTGGTGCACCACTGCCGACACAAAATCCACTCTTTGCTGCAAGACCAAGACCATTTACCTCCAGGATTTTGCAAACCGTCAAACCCACGTTTGCCAAAACCCCCCAAGATAGCCCCGTTTAGCGGCTCAACAGATCTATTTGTGCAAATGGATACCTTCAAAAGGTAACTAATAATAAGGAATTTGATGACGCCACCCTCTGCCACCTATTTAGTGAAACATTGGATGGTGAGGCAATGAGTTGGTTCTTCGAGTGCCCGCCAGGCTCCATGGATTCATTCTATGCTCTCTTAAATGCATTTCTGTCACGATTCATCCTCATGACGGATGGATACCATAGCTCTAGCCAATTATTCAGCATCCACCAAGGCAATGACGAATTGCTAAAATCATTTGTCCAAACGCCTTCAAGCAAGGACTCCTCAAGGAAAGTTTCCTATATAATCTCAACTGTAATTGTCCAAACGCCACATCGTCATGAGTGAGACAGTCATACACACCCAAGCCGAATGTAGCACATATGGCGCCATACCACCACCACCACTACAAACTCCACTCAAAGCCATAAACCATACCACAACCTAGCAAGGATATTCCACCACCAGTCCAAATGTCACAACACCTCCAAATGAGAAAAGAGAGAATGGTAGCAAAATAATTACCAAGATAAGCGGCAAAAGGATCAACAGTATCACAGCAAAGCAGCAGGTCTTTCCACAATGATCGTCGCGACAACCACGATAACCGCCACAATAAGCCGGCCACAAATGCACAAAGATTTGAAGTCTTTACAGTATTAACGGCTTCATATGAAGAAATATATGATCAGTGCAAAGACCAAATCTCACCACCACCCTCAAGAAAATTCCCCAGAGTAGAAAACCCTAGAAACACCGGCAAGTGTTGTAAACACCATGAAGATAGCGGCCATAACACCAACGACTGCAATGCCCTCAAGACTGCAATTGAGTCGTTATACCGTGATGGAAAGCTAGAGTGATACAAGGTCCAACAGCTGTCACCAGTTGTCGCCAACATCGAACCAATGCGGCTGATAAACACTATTGATGGCGGTGCTTTCATAGGCAATTTTTCACACAGGGCAAGAAAGCGTTATGAGCGCGCTAACCACGCAAAAGAAATGTACAACATCCGTTATGATCGATCCGCTCAAGTGGCCAGAACTGGTTGGGAACCAATCTTCTTCTCAGAGGAGGAGGAGCGCGGTATCCACTCACCTCATGATGACCCCTTCTTAATAGATGCAGTCCTCGACAGGTCGTCTGTCGGAAGGGTATTGGTGGATAGTGGGTCAGCCGTCAATGTTATATTCAACGGTTGTTACATGCAATTAAAGCGTAATAATAAGCTCTTGCAAGACCACGAGCCACTACTCGGGTTCTCCGGTGATGTGACTCAGCCCCTGGGGTCAGACTTTATGCTCCTATCCATCGGAATAGCCCAGTGTACAGCAGAAATACACGCTAAATTCATTGTGGTAGATTGCTTCAGCTCGTACAATGCCATTGTCGGAAGCCCAGCACTCGATGAACTCGAATGCATCATCTTTGGATACATGCTGCTCATGAAGTTCCCAACGCCTAGCGACACTGGGTCAGTCAGAAAAAGTCAGTCAATTGCACGTGAATGTTACTAAACAACGTATCGAGGTCAAGGGGCCGCCATGAAATTTTAACAGTAGCCAACACTCCACAGTTGACGGATAAGATCGATGACCCAGGGACGACGAGGAGAAATACTACAAAAAGGAGCCCGTCGACCCTGAGATGTCACTTCGCATTGTAAGCATCTCTGATGAGTACCCAGAGAGGACTGTGCGCATTGGGGCTCAACTTTCCCCTGAGGTAGCAGCTAAACTCACTCAGTTCCTCAAGAAACGCTGCAGTATTCGCATGGTCGTATGCCGACATGCCAGGGATATCTCCCGACATAATTCAGCATAAACTCAGTATCAAGCCATCCTTCTACCCCGTCAAGCAGAAACGACGGGCATTTGACGAAGAGAGATATCAGGCCATTAAGGAAGAAGTAACCAAGTTACAAGACATCGACTTCATTCGTCAAGTACATTATCCACAATGGATCTCCAACGTAGTAATGGTAAAAAAGCCCAATTGGAAGTGGCGGATGTGTGTCGACTTCAAAGGTTTAAACAAGACATGTACTAAAGATAGCTTTCCCTTACCTCGCATTGACTAGCTAGTTGACGCAAAAGCAGGGCATGAACTACTCAGTATGATGGATGCCTTTTCTGGCTACAACCAGATAAAGATGCACCCCGATGATCAAGAATGCACATCATTCACCACTGACAAGGGTTTATATTGTTACAATGTCATGCCCTTTGGCCTCAAGAATGCTGGGGCCACAAACCAACGTCTGATGAACGCAATGTTCGCAGAACACTTGGGCAAGAGCATTGAAGTATGCATCAATGACATGCTTATCAAGAGCATAAAAGCTGGAGGTCATGTCGCCAACCTCCGCATAGTATTCACCATATTGCTAGCATACAGAATACGCTTAAACCCAGAAAAATGCTTCTTTGGCATCACCGCCAGCAAATTCCTCCGAAAAAAAGTCAGCGAGAAGGGAATAGAGGCTAATCCCGACAAAGTACATGCAATCATAAATATGAAGTCTCTTCAGAAGAAAGTTGAAGTGCAAAGCTTGCAGGGAAAGTTAACAGCTCTCTCCCGGTTCATCTCCAGGCTCACATACAAGTGTCTGCCTTTCTTCAAGGCAATGAAATGGTCCCATTGCAAGTGGTGGACTAGACACTTGATTGCGAAACAGCATTTCAAAGCCTCAAGGAGTACTTGGCCTCTATTCCACTACTCTCAACCCCAGTGCCGGGTGAAATACTATACATCTATCTAGCGGTATAAAAATCCATCATCAGCTGCGCAATCGTCCGCAGAGAGACATCAAAGGAACTGCCAGTATTTTACGTCGGTAGGGGCATGAATGGAGCAGAAATAAGGTACCCCCCACTTGAGCAACTAACGTTAACACTCATCATGGCCGCTATGAGGTTGTGTCAATATTTTCAGGTGCATTCAATCCATGTCCTCACAAATCAACCGCTAAAACAAGTGCTACAAAGTCCGAAACAATCTAGACGCCTCAATAAATGGGCAATAGAGCTCAGTGAGTTCGACATCGACTACAAACCAAGAACCGCCATCATGGGACAGGCGGTAGCTGATTTCATAGCAGAGGTAACCGAGTCAAAGCCGGAACACATCACCGATATAATGTTGGACCAGGGGGACTTAACATGGAATATGCCCTCAAGTTTGACTTCAAAGCCTCTAACAACACTGCGGAATATGAGGCACTCATTGCTGGACTGTTACTAGCCATCGATTGAGGAGCATAAAGTGTCGACATTTTCAGCGATTCACAATTGGTGGTGAATCAAGTGAACGATACTTTCCAAGTTAAAGATGAACAATTGGCGGCATACCTAGGGTACGCCAAGACCCTGCTCCGCAAGTTTAATTTCTTCAACATCACGCAAATACCTTGCGAAAAGAACGCAAAGGCCGATTCCTTAGCACACCTGGCAACAACTCAACCACATCAAAGTCCCACCGATACTAGGGTGGAAACCCTTGACAAGCCCAGCATCACCAAAACATTGGCGGAGATCTATACCATAGAGGTGAGTCCTAATTGGATGGACGAGATACTCAATTACAAGCGTAACGACACACTACCATCCGACAAGGTTGAGGCAAGAAGACTGGTGCGAAGGGCAAAACGGTACAACATTCAAAATGGCAGACTCTACGTCCAAGGATTCACACATCCCAACTTAAAGTGCCTAACTTCAGAAGAGGGAAAACAAGTCCTGGCCAAAATATACATGCCGGAGAATGTGGCAACCATTCAGGAGCCAGGTCATTAGCCAACCGCACCATGTGTCAGGGCTACTTTTGGCCGACACTAGGAGATGAGGCCAAAGAAATATCACGATCCTATCATAAGTGCCAGTAGTACGCAGACCTCCCACGTGCTCCAGCAGAAACATTGTCCATCATTGTCGCACCTTGGATTCACTCCTTGGGGGGTTGGACATTGTCGAAAAACTCCCAACGACCAAGGGTAAGTTCAAATACATAATTGTGGCCATTGATTACGACAATAAATGGGTAGAAGCAGAACCATTAACGGCAATCACAACTGCTAAAGTCCAACATTTCTTTTGGAAGAATATCTACTACCGCTATGGAGTCCCCGACATAATTATCACCAATAACCGAACACAATTCAACAACGAAAAACTCATTAGTTTCACTAGGCACCAAAATGTGTTTCACTTCCGTAGCGCACCCTCAAATCAACGGCCAGGTCGAAGCTGCCAATAAAGTCATAAAAAAGCTTCTAAAAAAGAAGTTGGAAGACAAAAAAGGCTTATGGCCTAAAAAGCTCCCAGAGGTCCTTTGGGCTATCCAGACAACGCCGACATCTGCCAACGGTGAAACACCATTTTGCGTGATGTTTGGCTCAGAGGTTGTCCTCCCAATTGAAGTAATCCAACCAACAGCTAGGGTTGAAGGGTATGACGCCACAACAAATGTTGCCAGCGTGATAAAGATCTACTAGAAGAAAAAAGAGACAATACACATCTACACAGCTTGCAAAACAAGCAGAGGGTGTCACGTTTCTACAACAATCGTGTGAAAGCTAGAAACCTACAACTTGGCGACTAGGTCATGAATGAAGTCATACCACCGCCAAAAGCACTTCGTCCAACCTGGGAAGGACCTTATCAAATTGCAGAGGTAGTGAGCCCTAACACATTTTACCTAAAGAACAAAGAAGGCATCGCATCCACACATCCGTGGAACACTCAGCATCTCCGTTATTATTACAAATAGCCCACGAGCATCTTTACTTAGCTAATTTTTGCAAAGTTTAGCTAAGAAAAGCTATCCTACGGGTACGAATATTTGTAACCAACTGGGTCCGCCCAGTCGTCAATGAAACGAGGAATTATTCAAACCATTGCCCACAAATGCACAAAAAAAAAACAACAACATGAAGCAAAATATATCAAGTCTGGTAAAAAACCAACACCTTCGCTCCTCAAAGGAAACAAAGGCGATATATATGCATGTAACAGGCCAATCTTAAATCCCTTTAATGTTTCATTGACGGTTACAAAAAATTTAACGTCATAATCCAAAAGTACAATCTAGCAAGCAAAAAACGCATAACATAACAGGAAATGAAGGAAAGCGTCATATTCAAAAATCAAAGGCTGTTCAGATTGTTTACAAAATACGTGACGGGCCCACCACATTACAAAAGAAGCAAGGATAATACATGCAAATATCACTATATTCTAGTCCTGCCCAGCCTTAGAAGACTCCACGACGCGGTCACCATCATGACGCTTGTCGATAGGTTGGCTAGCGCGCATTTTTCTTTTCCCCGCCTTAGTTGTCGGAGTTGGAGTCTCTGGGTTACCATCAGACCGAGCGTCATCCTCACCGGAAGAACTATCCTCCTCGCCACTACTAGAAGACTCACCACTTGACGACTCATCGTCCCCAGTCCCCTTGGCATCTCCTGACTCAGTATGAGGCGGTGCTCGATCAACAATAATCTTGTCCATGTTTAGATACCCTTTGTCCCTAAGCTTTTGAAAGTTGGCGGCGACACCTTGTCTCCCGGTATTAGTAAGCAGCTCCGAGAACGCATCAGATTTCTTAAACGCTTTTATCGCTTCCTGACGGATCTTGTTCTTCTCATCCTCCTCCAACTTAGCTATCTCCTCCTGCCTAGTAGACTGAAGATCCGCCAACTCTTTCTCTTTGGCGGTAAGCGCCTCCTGTAGTTGAGCAATAGTATCTTCTCCCTCAGCTTTTTGCCGTTTCAAGGCCTCCAACTCAGCATTTAGGGTGGCGATAGTAGTAGTATCTGCGAGAGTCTTGTCCACCGTAAGTAACTCCCTCTCCGTCGACAAGTCATGTCGTGCCTGCAGTAGCTCCTCTTTCAGTTTGCGTTCCTCTGCAGAGCCTTGGTAAAGATAAAGTTCATGATTCCCCCTCAAAATTAGATCGAGGGACGTCTCCAGCTTCGATGACGCCCGTGGCCGAGCAACTTGTGCCTCACTACCCAAGCCCAGCCGCTTACACACCTTGTGAAGAAAGGCCTGCTGGCTAACGGACGCACTCTGCACAAGCCCAACAACAGGGTTGTCGGAAACAAATCTACTGCCACCGACATCTTTGTGGTCCACCGCCACACTTTTCACCCCAACCTTGCTTTTCTTGGAAGGATCTGATGCTACGGTGGAGGGAGGAACCTTCCTCTTCTGCAGCACAGTAGATGGCCTAATTGACGGACCGTTAATATCCCTAATAGATGCACCTTTTGGCCGCTAGGCTTGGGCGCTCCCTTATCTGCTACTGTTTTCTTCTTCTTCTTCTCCTCCCTCTCAGCATCCTCCACCGCCAGGTCTTCACCGACAACAGGCACTCTCTTATCAATCGACCCTTAGAGAACGAACCATATCTCCTTAATTTCTTGCTCACCCTCGTCCGCCACATTTTTCTCCTTGCCACCCGATTTCTTCTTCTTCAACTTGGCGCGATTGGAATATAGCGGCGCTGCCAGAATGTTTGCTTCCCCTGCCGTCATTATCTCCCTCGTTTGCATATCAATAGTCTGTTTTTGCACCTTGGCCGCCTCGTTAAGCACCAAGATCCACCATCGCCTTCTTCAGCGCTTCGTTAGTTCTCTTGTTCATACGAATTACCGCTATAAAGCAAAAGAAAAATAAACACCATTATACCACACGCAATGGCAATGCAACGCATTTTGAATGGCAAAGCTTCACTTACTCGGCTCGCGAGTCAAACGCAGATGGATAAGTAATGACCAATGCGAATGGACTCGCAAATCCAAATAGTTCTTATGCTCCCAAAAATAATGCACCCGACACACTCGCTCCCGCTCGATATCGGTCAACTTGGGTCTCCAGCCCTCTGCAAATAAAACAAATGGATCACATAACTGAGAAACATATGGCAATATGTGGCGACAAATAGGCAAATAGACAAATATTAGCATTCAACACAAAAAGCAGGCTTCAAACACGTAGATAACAACCTTTTATCGCCTGAAATCTCGATGTCACCCGGAAACGAGAAGCTCTTGCACCCTCTCCTCGTATCATACTCCCAACCCTCGATGGCGACACACACAGTGGTCCGCCGCATTGTGGAAGAATCAGGTGCATGCTCCAAAAGTTTTGGGGCGCCAGGACGATGAGTCAACTTAACGGTATCGCTACAATGCTTCCTCTCATTGTACGTCAACTCAGAGAAAAATAATACTTCCACCACCATCGGGAACTCACACCACGACAGCTCCCACAAGGCGGTCAAGGCCAACATCATTTTCCACATATTTATTGACACTTGATCGACTTTCACGTTCAACTCATGGAGCAGGTATTGTAGGCAAGGAAGTAGCAGAAGCTTTACCCCATGATGAAGCATAGATTTGTGAATAGCGGTGTAACCCTCCGGCAAGTCAGCCGCTCGTTTCCCCTTCTCTAACGGTTGCAACTTCAAAATGTCGGGTAGACGAAACCTATCCCTCAACTGACGTAGTCTCCGTCACGACAAGATGGACCAAGGTTCTTCCACCCCAACACCATTGTCGAGAACCCACGAAAAATTATCAGGTGCTGAACTCTAACCTTCATCACCAATCTCAAGCCCGTCAACGCTCTGCCCAGAACCCCAACACTTTCTTCACTACTGTCGGACACCTCATCCTCTCTAGTACAACAGAAAATCTCATGCTCCTCACTTTGATACGCTGCCATAGGTGGCGGTGAAATGGTCTGCAGTGGAATAATCTAACGGTTCCTCCAAGCCACCTTATACAGAAGTAGGACGACGCAGTGAATCAACAAAACCCCTTTATGATGAATTAAGCGACGACACGTCGATTCTTCGCTACTTGAGATATCAATAACGGCCGGCATGCCGCACAAACACTCTAAACCTAGAAGTTAGCAGTCAGGTTAGATCTAAACCTGCACTCCACACCATCAAACCACAAGCACTAATCCAAAAACAGTCGTTCAAACAAAAGAAAAAAACCCAGAAAGCACAAAACCCACCACCATCAAAAACCCAGATACCTTCAGACCATCAAACACAATATAACGCAAAGTCACACCAAGCACAAATATACACCAAAACAAGAACACAGTCGTAAAGGCAACAAGAATATACCTCAGATTCGCAGAAAAACCAATGAGCAACGAAACAAACCACAACTTCGAAGCAAGTTTCGATCACTTGTGCCCCCGTCGGCAAAGCTCCCGTCTTTGTGTTTCTCTCTGTCTCCTTTCCCCCCTCTCGATCGACTTGCGATCCTCTCTCTGTTTTCTCTCTCAATCGATGAAGAAGACGAAGAATAAGAATAAGTCAGAAACTGACTGCAAACGTAAATTCGTTCCCCCCTTAAATACAAACTTCTGTGACAAATCAGGAACTTACCGCTTCAATGGTCATCCCGCCAGATCACGACATGTACCCCCCACTAACCGAAGTGACACCTCGATTAGAACAAAGTACTCATAAAAGTAACATTTATGATGAACGACAACGGCTCCGCAGCAACATTTCCACTCACGCTACCCCTATGAACAATTCCCACGTGTCATCCGCCTTGTCAGAAGAACAAAGAGAATCTGACAAAACAACAGAAGACTTTAAAATACAACCGCCACGTTTGACCTTTCTCTGCCAGGTAGCCTTACTCTTCGCTAAAACTCCATAACTACGCTATTAATAGGCAACATGTAAACCATTCCTCCGCCATAAAATAGGAAATATCGCCAACAAGGTATGTTCACTGTTAACAACTTTGTTTCACCAAAAACAACATGAATGTTACCATTCCTCTGCCATAAAATAGGTAATACCGCCAACAAGGTATGTTCACCGTTAACAACTTCATTTCACCAACAATAACAGGCATGTTACCAGAAACAAAACATCGCTTAGCGGGACGCACCCAACCAGGGATATACCGCCGATATCATCAATACGCCGACCTCAACGAGGCGGTGTAGTCAAGCTTTTCTCCTCCAGGAAAGAGTAAGGGAACAGTTAACATAGCTCACGGTAGCCATTGATCAGGCCGTTAACTTCTTAACACTAAGGCATCGAAAGAGTGGGGTCGCCACCCACCGCCTCATGCTGCCAAACAGCTCCCTTCAATAAACAATCATCAGACCAAACAAAGGTCTTTCTTAGCCGGGGAGTGGGGGACTCCCTGGAAGGCCTAGTAGGGGCCCACCCGAAAGGGCACAAGCGTTCGCTCAGACAAAATCCATGGTTGACGAAGCATTCGCACTAATTATGCCCTACATATAACTAAAGGTGTCGCCTTAGTTGTGATAACTCCCCAACTAAAAAATCCCTCCTTTACTGGGAACTTGAGGGATTTGTATATACATCATATACTTGCCGGCCATAATCAACACTTATGCCACCGACATAGCTTGTCAGAACATCTAGTTGTGTAACCACCGGAAACACAGCAATGCAAGGTACACCGACAAACCGGCCCCAGGCCCAAATATGCTCCCACGCGCCGACAAGCGCCACCTGAAATTGTCTTCGCAGAAAGAACCAGAACTCAGCAAACTGAAGCATCAGTCCCACATCGAAAATGAGAGTGAAGCAACTCACTATTTCATCTATAAAAGGTCTACTTCTCTCTCTTCATTCACGACGCATTTTCAATAGCTATTGACCACCACATTTGTCAATATAAATACATCGTCTGACTTTAGCATCGGAGGAGCGAAGACCACTAATCACAATCTCCCCTCTTGACACTGTTGTATTTCTCTTGACAGATTGGTGGAACCCTACAAACTACACATATCGGAAGATTGGACACTCGTCGTCATTATCAGAAGCCGGTATCATATCTAGCAGTATTCTGAGTATTAACACATGAGTAGAGACCATGAACTGCTGTGAAATTCCATGCGGTAGCTGACTTTATCACTGAACTCGCTAAACGCTAGGAAGAACCCAGTTCTAGGAATGTTGAGTAAAAATTGCACACAGTGAGTGAAAATATCACCCTACATAATTTCACTCGTATTCATTTAATGAATAGAGTTTTAATTATTTCGGTTCGACCCATTTAAGACAGAATGTGTCTCTTAATTATATTCCCTTGTTATAAGGATACATACTTTGATTCCATTTATGAAGAAACTAGTTGATGGGATGTGTATTTGTTTGTTTTTGTGGCTGCACCTGGATATTTGAATGGGTTGCCTACATACCCTTAGAGAGAGATCAAGCCACTTGTAGTTTAAGAATTCCAATGAGTGATTGACTCATTGGAGGGTATTGCTTTTGGAGTGTAAATAGTGTTTGGACGAATGTGGTGTAGCTCTGATGAATTTGTATTTATGGTTTTGTACCAGCTTTTGTGTTCGACATATGTATATATATTTTTGAATCCGTTAAATGTATTTCTTTTGTAGACATTCAAATCATAGAGTGCCTATTGATTTGATTTGGGCACCCAATGTACCTCATTCTTTAATAGGCCGTGGAATGGGCTTTTGTGTTGTCTCCCTTACTTGTCAATGACAAATTTGGCTGGGCCCGAACTTTTGAGGTAAACCGTCTTAAAGTGGGCTTTATAGTGGTTTGTATTTCTTCTGTATCTCTAGGCCTCTAGCTTCATGCTGCTTCAGGCCCGAATAAAATGATCTGGACACCCATCTTTTCTTTCCAAGCCTTTTAGCTTAATTTCGCGTTAGGCCCATATAAAATGATCTAGACACCCATCTTTTCTATCCAAACTTTTTAGCTTTATTTCGGGTCAGGCCCAAGTAAGAAAGTGATCTATACACCCCATTTTCTTTCTTCGGGTTTTAGTCTCCACTTTAGATCAAGCCCAGTTGTATTTCTTTCATTCGACTCCCAATATTTTTTGATAACGTCAATTTATCATTTGGTGCCAACTTCGATTAATATAATTGCCACCACATCATTGATTCCAAAAAACAAAGGAATTTGATTAATTATACTTTGCTTTCAGTCTAATATAACGAGACTGAGAGATTGAATTTTTTGATATGTTATTCATCTCACAGTGGAGGTATATAAAGAGGATTACAGGAATACAATTAACGTCTCTATTCTTTACCATAATAGGTAAGTACTAACTACAATATAATTACAATATATTCCATTCCTAATGTAAGCCCATGACTCACGCTAACACTCCCCTTGAAGCTGGTGCATATACATCAACCGTGCCCAACTTGCTTAGTGAGTCATAAAACGCCTTCCTAGAAACTCATTTGGTAAGTATATCTGCAAGTTGCTCTTCAGTTGGAATGAAAGGAAAGCTAATAATTTTGGCATCTAGCTTCTCCTTTATACAGTGACGATCAAACTCCACATGCTTAGTACGATCATGCTGTACTGGATTCTGTGATATGTCAATAGCTGCCTTATTGTCACAATACAATTGCACAGTACTTTTGAGCTTGAAACCCAAATCGCGAAATAGATTTCTCAGCCACAGTAATTCACACACTCCGTGAGCCATACCTCTATACTCAGCTTCAGCACTAGATCGTTCTATTACTTTCTATTTCTTACTCTTCCATGTAACCAAATTACCTCTCACAAAGGTGAAGTAACCCGATGTCGACCTCCTGTCTGTAATATTTCCAGCCCAATCAGCATAAGTGAAGCCATAAACCTCAAGAATGTTGTTGTGATTAGAAAACATCACTCCCCTTCCTGGAGTTGACTTCAAGTACTTCAAAATTCGCATAACAGCATCCATATGACTCTCACTCAGATTATGCATGAACTGACTCACCACACTTACTGCATATGCAACATCTGGTCTAGTATGAGCCAAATAAGTCAAGCGCCCAACTAACTTCTGATACTGAGCTCAATCAGTAGGTACTTGATTTGGATACTCAGCTAAACAATGGTTCTGCTTAATAGGAGTATCAATAAGTCTGCAATCCAACAACCCTATGTTTGTCAACAAGTCAAGGACGTACTTCCTCTGGTACATGTAGATCCCTCTCTCCCCCTGCCTACCTAATTCCTAAGAAGTACTTAAGTTCACCCAAGTCCTTCATCTCAAACTCAGAGGCTAGCTGTCTCTGCAATCTATCCATCTCAACAGTGTCATTACCAGTGATTACCATATCTTCCATAAAAATAATTAGAGCTGTTACCTTTCCTTGTTGATGCTTGAGAAACAAGGTATGTTTTGAGTTTCTCTGTCTGTAACCAATCTTCCGCATGAACTGTGAAAATCTTCCGAATCAAGCACGAGGTGACTGTTTGAGACCATACAGAGATTTTCTCAATTTGCATACAAAATCACCCAGAAAAGCAACTACATACCTAGGTGGAAGGCTCATGTACACCTTCTTGACCAATTCTCCATGAAGGAACAATTATTGCATCAAACGGTCGGAGTAGCCAATTTAAACTAGCAGTAAACGAGAGCAGAACCCGAATAGTGTTCATCTTGGCAACTGAAGCAAACGTTTCATCATAGTCTATACTATACATCTGAGTAAACCCCTTTTCTACAAGGTGTGCTTTGTACTGATTCAATGATCCATCTGCATTATGCTTCACTGTAAACACCCAATGGCAACCTACAACCTTCTTGACTTGTGGTGGAGACACAAGTTGCCAAGTATTATTCTTCTGCAACACCTCCGTCTCTTCCTCCATTGCCTTTCTCTACTTTGGATCCCCCAACGCATCCTGCACTTTGTTAGGTACTAACACAAAAGATATTTAATTCACAAATGACTCATATGACTTAGATAACCTCCTAGTGGACATATAATTGGCTATTGGGTATTTTAATTTGGCAGTAAAAGTAGGTTCATATCTTTTGGCTGATTGACCTCGAGTTGTCCTATTCGGTTACACATATTGCCTAACATTAAACTCACTACTACTAGTACTAGTAGGTGGAAATACCTCAAATGAGTGATCTTCAATACTAGGGAGCTGTTAGTCAGGGCTAGAAGTGATGGCAGGAGGGGCAGTTTTGTCTTTAGCTTCACTTAAAGTGATTGAAATTGGTGCCTGGATGTCTGGAGCTTCTGGGTCTGGAGGTGACAGGTTGACAGTCTCAATCGGATATCCGTCAAAATACTTTCTGCTTGTGTGACTTCTTCTTCCCTTCCTTTTGATTCCTCTCCCTCTCCATGATACAGCTCTTCAAAATATGAATTCTCCCCCTGAAGTGCTATATCTGAAGAGGAAAAATAGCTCATGTCCTCAAAGAAAGTAACATCCATAGTGACATAGTACTTTCTGGTAGGTGGATGATAGCACTTGTACCCTTTCTGATAACCTCTGTAGCTTACAAACACACACTTAAGTGCTCGGGCATCTAACTTAGACCTCTGGTTTTTAGGAATATGGACAAAAATAACACAACCAAATACATGAGCTGGAAGATTATGAAATGAAGGTAAGGAGACACGTATATGGCCAGATATTCACGATCCATGGTGGGGACCCAAAGGAGCTACCTCCCCTGAAAAGGAAGAGGAATTCTAGTTTCGGGCACCAGGAAGTTTTCAATTTCCACAAAGCCCCGCAGTAGGACGGTAACACCAGCTGGAAGTCGATAAACTTCTAGGAGGAAGAAGAAGCCGACCTCAAAATGCCTCATGATGATCCCTTCCTGATCACGCTTCAAATGGACCATTATGTAGTCTCCCGGGTACTCGTGGATACCGGAGCCTCCGTTAATGTACTGTTTCGAGATGCCTACAAGGCTCTAAATAGGGGAAGGGCCAAACTATCACAGGATAATGAACCTCTCATCAGCTTTTCAGGAGATATAGTCCAACCACTAGGATCAGATTACTTATCGATCACGATGGGGGAGAGTCCAAAGTGTTCAACTATCAAAACAGAGTTCATCGTGGTCGACTGTGCCTCATCTTATAATGCCATCCTGGGTCGACCGGCACTCTGGCGACTGAAGACTTTCGTTGCATGCTACATGCTCATGATGAAAGTACCAACCCCGGTTGGAATAGCAACCATCCGGGGTGACCAGGCGACGGCAAGGTAGTGCTATTCTTTGACGGTATCTCGCGGCAAGGGTAAGTCATAAATGTTGCTCGTAACCATCGATCTCTTCACAGACAGGTATGAAGACCCCAAAGATGATACTGACTCTGACGAAGAATGGCCAGGTGCCGTGGAAGACATTGAAGAAATTGTGTTATCCGAATAATTCCCGGACATGATTGTCAAGATAGGTACCAAGTTGGCTCCGGCTATCAAGGAAGACCTAATCTCGTTCCTCCGCTCTAACGCATCCGCTTTCGCCTGGTTATACAAAGACATGCCCGATATACCTACTGACATAGCCATGCATAGCCTTAACATCATTCCCCACTCGGCACCAGTAAGGCAAAAGTGAAGAGCCTTCACACATGATAAATACCAGGCTATCCAAGCTGAAGTAAAGAAATTGATGGCCATCAACTTCGTGAGGGAAGTAACGTATCCCCGGTGGTTAGCAAACGTGGTCATGGTACCAAAGAAGTCTTAGGGCTCATGGCGCATGTGTGTAGACTACACAAATCTCAACCGAGCATGCCCTAAGGATAGCTTCCCGCTCCCAAAAATTGACCAACTAATCGACTCCACTGCTGGGTACCGGTTGCTCAGCTTTATGGATGCTTTCAGTGGGTACAACCAAATTCGAATGAACCCTACAGATGAGGAGCATATCGCCTTCATCACAGACAAAGGTCTCTATTGGTACCACGTCATGCCCTTTGGATTAAAAAATGCAGGTGCCACTTATCAACGACTCATCAACTCCATGTTTGTAGAAGTCATCGGTACTATCATGGAGGTATACATGGATGATATGTTGGTGAAAAGCTTAACTTCAGAGGACCACGTAGCCAACTTATCAATTGTCTTCGCTATCATATTACGCAACGGTATGCGGCTTAACCCACAGAAGTGCATCTTCGGGGTTGAGGTAGGAAAGTTCCTCGGGTACATCATTAGCCACAGAGGAATTGAGGCGAACCTAGAGAAGGTGCAGGCTATATTAGACATGATATCCCCAACCTACCGGAATGAGGTCCAGTCCCTTACGGATAAGGTAGCCGCCTTGTCAAGATTCATTTCCAGGTTAACGGACAAATGTACTCCTTTCTTCAGGCTGCTGAAAACCCATCACGTCGAGGTAATAGCTTGGACCGCTGAGCACGAGGCTGCTTTTGTTGGCCTAAAGGCATACTTGGCAGAGGTACCCCTACTTTACAAACCTGTCCCAGGAGAAATGCTCTACATATATCTTACGGCATTTTCAACAGCTGTGAGCTCTGCTCTAATTAGGAAGGATACCGATTGCTAGTACCCGATGTACTACGTTGGAAAGGGTTACACTGGTGCAGAATCCAGATACCCGAATATTGAAAAAATAGCATTAGCCCTCCTGGTATCGGCCTAGAAGCTAAGACATTACTTCCAGGCACATTCAATCACTATTTTCACTAATCACCCATTGAGGCAGGTTTTGCAGAAGCTAGAGACAACAGGCAGATTAATTAAATGGGCCATCGAGTTGGGAGAGTTCGACATCAAGTACCAACCTCGGATAGTTATTAAAGGCCAGGCAGTGGCATATTTTATTTCTGAGTTGATTCCCTCTGATGATCAACCCCCGGGATCTCCTGAACCACCGACCCCGGACCCATCTCCTCCAAGCACTTGGCGATTGAATGTTGATGGCGCATCTAACAAAAAGACAAGTGGCGTCGATATCTTGCTAATAAGCCCGAACGGTCAAGTGTATGAGTACGCCCTCAAGTTTTCCTTCAAGGCATCCAACAATGTTGCAGAATACGAGGCACTCGTAGCAGGTCTCCAAATCGCCAGGTAACTAAGCATCCAGCACCTTCATATCTTCAGTGATTCCAAGTTAGTTGTGAACCAGGTCAGTGGTAATTTTGAAGCAAAAGAGACTCACACGTCCTCTTACCAGGCCTTAGCCCGGGCACTGGTTCAGAGATTTGCCTCGTACGTCATCACTCAAATACCGAGAGCACAAAATGACAAGGCAGACGCCCTTGCTAAGATCGCAGTGGCTTCCCCAAGTTCTGCCTACAGGGCTACCCAGGTTGAGATACTAGAAAAGTCGAGCACTTCTAAAACGATGTCAGAAATATTCACTGTGGACCACACTGCCTCCTGGATGGATCCAATCTTGAAATACATGGTGGACGGTCTGACCCCGGACGACAAGGTAGAGGCACAGTGACTCCAGTTAAGGTCAGCTCGACACAAGATCATGAATGGAAAGTTATACAGGAGAGGTCACTGCTTCCCCAACCTGAAGTGTGTGACATCGGAGGACAGCCACAAAATAATGGAGGACATACACGCGGGTGTATGCGGTAACCATGCAGGGGCCCGGTCCCTAGCACACAAGACCCTGAGAGCAGGATACTTCTGGCTAACCATGTCGGCCCTGGCCCAAACAATATCAAGTTCTTTCCACAAATTCCAGATGTATGCCAACGTCCCAAGAGCACCGCCTATAGCTCTTTCCATACTCCTTGCACCTTGGCCATTTTGCCAGTGGGGTCTGGATCTGATTGGTAAGCTTCCCATAGTAGTAGGACAATTCAAGTACGCCATTGTAGCCGTTAACTACCAAACGAAGTGGGTAGAAGCAAAACCTCTTATCGCTATCACCACGGAGGAAGTCAAAAGCTTCCTATGGAAAAATATCTATTGCAGGTTTGGAGTCCCGGACATCATAGTCACTGACAATGGCACCCAGTTTGACAATGATGAACTTAGGGCATAATCGAGAACTTGGGCGCTAGAATCCTTTACGCATCCCCGGCTCACCCCAGACCAACGGTCAAGTCGAGGCTGTCAACAAGATAATCAAGAAGATAGTGAAGAAGAAGCTCGATGAAGCCAAGGGTTTTTGGGCTGCTAAGCTCCTGGAAGTACTGTGGGCTATCAGGACCACGACGACTGAGGCTACCAGAGAGACCCCTTTCTGCATGGCTTTTGGGTCTGAGGAGTTTATCCCCATTGAAACGCAAATCCATAGCCCTAGGATCGAATACTTTGACGCGGGTACCAACTCAGAGGGCCTACGGCTCGATGCTGATTTACTCGAGGAACGTGGGGATGTGGCACACATGCATAACTTGGCAAATAAGCGGAGGATAGCTCGTTATTATGATGCCAAGGTACAATCCCGGACACTTAAGTTGGGGGACTGGGTCATGAAACAGGTTTACCCAGAGCCCCGGGGGCTGGATCCATCCTGGACAGGCCCTTACGAAATCGTTGAAGAGGTAGGTCCCGCAACCTTCTACATCCGAGACATGGAAGGAGCTGTTTCTCGGCACCCGTGGAATACCCAGCGCCTCCGGTACTATTACAAGTAGTTCCTGCCTTTTGCTTTTTGATCATACAGTTATGGCAAGCTACCCATCGAGTACTTATGTTGTATTGGCCACCATGTGGTACTTGAATGGAAAAATGAATTATTCAGACCATTTCTTGCATTTTACTTTAGTTACCAGGCGTTCCTTGGACGTAACTATTGTCAGTTACTCTATTCCAGTAATAAGTAATACTAGGAAAAACGCTTAAACTAAAGTATAAAATCATAGAAATTGTAATTCCTTTAAAATTCTCATTCAAGTCACAAAAAAAAAAATAATAAAAAAAAAATTAATTACCATTCACAAAAAACCTGGACCACCAGGCAAAAGAGTTAAGCCATTGTTCAAGGCAAGGATCATTTCCACCAAAGAAAAAAAAATCCTAAACACTACTGTCACTGAGAGGTACTCTGAGACCCACCGGCACCCGACTTAGCCGCAGCCTCTTGTTCTTTCTTCTTTTTCTCAAGAAGTCCCCGCCTAAATTTGGCCTCATCTAGGTACCCGGCTGCTACCCACTCCTTGAACTTCATAATCACTGCCTTGTCTTGGATAGCAAGTAGCATATCAAGGAGCTCTTGGGACCCCTTGTACTCCTCCACAGCCTCATGCCTCTCCAAGGGAAGTCGCTTCTCCAGATGCTCTGCCCTAGTCTTCCAGGATGTGGCGGACTCTGCAACTTCTTTCTCAGAGTCCCGGGCATTCCGCACCTCATCCTTCATCTCCAACACTTCACCTTCGAGCTCCGCGACCCTTTTCTTCGCTCCCTCCAACTCGGTCACCAGGGGACTCAAGGACTCCACCTTCCCTTTCAAGGAGTCCCACTCCTTCTCAAGCTTGGCTTTCTCTCCATGTAGATACTTCACTTGCCCCGGAAAGGCTGCTAACCTTTTCCTTAAGGTGCTTATCTTCCTCACTCGCGTCAATCGCATACACATTGAATAATGCCTATTAACACCACATTAGTACACACGAATAATGCCGCAGTAGGCAAGTACTTTAAAAACATAGAAAACTCAGTACCCGCATCATTGATTCCCGAGCCATTTGCCGATTCTCTTGGCGAGTGTTGTCCTTCACCCGTACCCGGTCCAGGTCTATGTCCCTCAGGTCGGCCAACATAGACCGCACGAGCTTCTCATCAGCAACCCCTTACTCGCTCAGCAATTGTTTTATGGGCTTCTTGGGGACTACCGGGATGGCCGGAGATAGCATTGCAAGTGAGGGGACTGCTCTGATCCAGGTTGATTCTTCTTCTGTCTCTTGGGTACCGCCCCTGTTAAATCTCGACCGGTGTAGGTGACCTCAGACTTATGCCCACCACGATGGCGAGACTTATGGGACCTTTTCTTCTCTCTCAGAAGTAGAACCTCCTCGCTCCCCCTAACCCTGCAGATCGGGAGAAAACAGAGCCAGTTACCGGCCCCTTTTCTCTCCCCGGCTCAACAATCGTAATAACAACCCCTGCAGTTGGCTGCTCGCTTTGGGTGATGGGGGCCTTGGGGTCAGGGTTACCGTACCCTTCATCAGGTATCTCAAGAAGAAATTCTTCAATCGAGCGACTCGTAGCCTTTGACCCTAGGTCAATGTCAATATGAAGCGTATCCTCTCCCTGGCTCATAAGCATATCCATCAACTTGTTGTCGTTCATCCTGTCTTCTTCCTTACCTTTCTAGGGTTTTCTCTGCCGCACTTTCACTACAAACCATGCGGAAAGTAAATACTCAAGTACAAAAAAAAACAAATATATATATATATATATATTCACAGAAAACAGGCCTCACCTGGGAGTCTCCCTAGGCCTAGCCTATCTAGGATAGAGTACCGAATGAACCTATAGGAGCTTATTTCCTCTTCGCTCCATAAAGTGTATACCCGACCTATCCTTTTTCTTTCAATCTCAGATAACGAGTAAGACTAGTCCCCGATAGCCTGATACGTTCCCGTTAGGTACCTGTACTTACATGAGCATTTTCCTAGCATAATTAGCTATAATGAGCCACGCTCATACTATCGCCAAAAATACCAGCTCCCGCCATAAGAGTCACCTATGGGAGCACAGCCCAGCAGGCTACTGCCTAGGCCCTGGCTTACCCCCAGATCAGCATCATAAGCTCCAGAAACTGGGAACTGAAGCATATTAGTCCCACATCGAAAACATGGAGAAGATCAGCTCCTTCCCCACCTATAAAAGGTTCTCTCCTCTCTCCTCATTAATTACGCATTTACTACTTGTCTATTGTTACCATGTGAACACAAATACATTGACTAACTTAGGCATCGGAGAAGAGAAGACCACCCGACGCGGTCTCCCTCTAACGCTCTCTTTGTATTTCACTTGACAGGTAACAGAAATACTGACAACATCAAGTAATGGTCTGCCCACCGGACCTGTGTTGATCATAGTTTAGCTACTGCTGAATATTAAACATCAACATTGGCGCCGTCTGTGGGAATCTTTTGAACAAAAAGTCACCCTACCACCACCATGGCTAACGGTAGCGGGGAAAACGTCGAGGAGCAAGCGGACCAGTTCGCCAACCCCAACCCTCCAACCCCGCGGCTAGCATTGACCTAGCAGTCAACGTTAATCGAGCACTATTCAACACTCCAACCAACCCTAGTATGGGTCCCCAGGGCTCATCCCAAGTCCAGTAGACCCAAACTGCAACGGAGGCCCAGCAGGGCAGCAGTCGCCCAACGGTCCAGGACCTTGCCGCTATGTACGAGCTGGCACTAATGGACCTCCACAAAGCAAATAGGGAGCGCGAACAAGAGCGTTGGGAGAAGGCGGAAGCCCAAAGACAAGTGGCCATGCTAATGTCGAGGTTCGACGAATTGAAAAAAGTGCTGGAGGCAAACGCTAATACAGCACAGAGCGAACAGTCACGGAGCACTAGACGCAGTCGACCCAACACGGCGGAATTATACTTGTACCAATCATACAGATGCAAGTACTGCTGAATCCGCCATAATTAAGGGGCCCACCTCCTCCGCCCCGCCTAATTATGGAGCAGAATCACAACCAAATACCAACCGCTCGGCAGTTAGAGCTAGGACCGAAGGTAACCCACCTGCCGCCAGGCAAGGGTCAATCCAGCAGAACCTCCAAGCTGGGCCAACTGGTGATGCCACCGCCCTAATACTGGAAAGGATGCAGAGAGGCTAATCTTGGAGAAGGCAGGTGCCCCAACACCAATACCAAATCCGCTTTTCACATCCAGACCAGGGCCATTCACCGCCAGGATCCTGCAGGCCATCAGACCAGCACATGCAAAGACACTAAAGATGTCACATTACAGCGACACATCTGACCCATTTGTCCATATGGACACCTTCAAAAAGGTCACCAACAACAAGGGATTCGATGACACTACCCTCTACTACTTATTCCGCAAAACATTGGATGGTGAGGCAATAAGCTGGTTCTTTGAAGCCCGCTAGGGTCCATCGACTCATTTCAAGGACTGTCAAATACTTTCCTTGCTAGGTTCATCCTGTTGGCCACCGGACATCACAACATAACTTAGTTGTTCAACCTCAAGCAGGGGACAGAGGAATCATTTAGGGGTTTGTCACCACATGGTGGGCGGTAACATCTCAGTGCCGCGATCTTGATAAGACAATGGCACTGGCAGCCTTCAAGTAGGGACTCCTCAAAGGGCCATTCCTCTATCACCTCAATTACATTCATCCAAATGCCGCTTACGACCATGTCATCAGCGAGGTTGTCATCCATTTACAGGCAGAATTCATCACGTACGGAGAAAGCCCACCACCACCACCAACACCTATAAAGGCAGCCCAGCCCTCCACCAGCAATCAGGAAACTGCTAGCAAGACCACCGCTACGCCACTAATTGACAAGAAGAGAGAGTGGCAGCAAGGCAACTACCAGAGCAAGCGGCAGAGGGACCAACATTACAATAGGGGCAGTCGCTCATCGCAGGGGGATAACTGTAATAAATAGACGGAGTCCTTCTAGCGGCATGCAGTGTTTACAGTCCTCACGGTATCATATGAGGATATACTCAACCAATGCAAATATCAAATTCCGCCACCACCCCCAAGAAAATACCCAAGGGTGGGAAACCCAGAAACACTGACAAATGGTGCAAATACCACGAGGACAACGGACACAATACCAACAACTGCCACGCTCTCAAAACAGCCATCGAAACTTTATACCGAGATGGTAAGATGGAGCAATCCAAAGTAGGCCAATCGCCACCTGTGGTCGCCAACATTGAACCAATGGGCTGCATCAACACCATCGACGGTTATCACCAACATGTCTCATAGGGCAAAGAAGTGCTATGCACGTGCTAACCACCCCAACGAAATTTGCAACATCTGCTACGAGAGGTCCTCTAAACTTCCAAAGGCTGGTTGGGAACCTATTACCTTCTCAGAGGAAGAGGAGCGCGGAGTATATTTGCCCCACGACGATTCGTTCTTAATCGATGCCATACTCGGTAAATGGTCAGTAGGAAGAGTCCTTATCGACAGCGGTTCCGCTGTAAATGTCATCTTCAACGGTTGTTACAGCAAACTCCTACAGAATAGGAAATTACTACAGGATCATGAGCCATTGCTTAGTTTATCCGGTGATATCACACAACCATTGGGTTCCGACTACATGCGACTAGTTATTGGCACTAGTCCACTTACAGTAGAAATCCACACAGAGTTCATCATTGTAGACTGCTTCAGCTCATATAATGCCATTATTGGTCGACCGGCGCTCAACAAGCTCAAGTGCATTATAGCCGGTACACAGCTCATACAGTACCATTTCTTATTCCTAATCTGCCAATGACACCCAGCGGGAAAGACTTTATTCCTCCACCTCTTACTCATTGAGGTAGGCATATCGGTAACAAAGGGCTCGTAGTCCCGGGCGACAAACGTCACGGTACCTAGACATGACTGCTTCCTTGAATAAAGGACCTGGTACACAACTCTGAATTTGTTGATGGTGGGCCACCCTTGCTGGCACAAGTCCGACATGGCCATCATACTCAAAATTTGTCGCCAAGCATTCGGGGTCAACTACCCGGGTGACAGGTTCAGCATCCGCAAGAGATACTGTAGGCACGGGGCAGCGGTAGCGATAGCCCTTGGTAAAGCTGGTTTTTGTGCAGAGCCACCCATCCCGGAGGAGGATTCGCAGCCATCTCTCCAGCCTCGAGAGGCCTGATCTCCTACATGGTCATACTTCTCTCGGGCTCGTTGCACACGGTCCCGTCCACTAATGTATACCTAGGTTTTGGGATGCCCTCGGGAATAGCCACCGTGACCACTTGCTCCTCGGGATCGTCCTCACTTTCAAGCCCGTCGGTATCCTCGCTACTTTCTAAAAACACCCCAGTCGATGATCCGGTATTCTCTGCTAGCGTCGGACGAGTACTACTACGACCCAGGTACCGGTCAATATCCGCTTCCGCTTGTCTCGTGGAAGATTGATATGACGATCCCACGTCCCCAGCTTTAGTTCTTGATTCCATCCTAGAACTATGTCAAACAGAGCCCCGATTCGCTATCTAGAATCAGAAACACGAGGGTTAGCCTAACTAGATCTATGCCTTGGTTAAAGCGCGGATCACTCCCCACTTCCAAAACCCAAGAACAAAAAAAAAACCCAGAAACTCAAGCAAAAACCCAGAAACTCAAGAAAAACCCAGAAAACCACAGAAAGGTGCAAAATCCGTCATACTTGAAGTCATAAGCAAAAACCCAATGCTGTCTCCAGATAGCATTATTCCTATTCCTTTTTCATTACACACAAATTCACAACAGAATACATCAAAGGTAGAACCAAAAAGAGAAGAAGAAGAAAAACAAGGATTGCTGACCTTTTCTTTAGCAAACAATCGATCTCTTCCTTGCTTCGTCTCCGTAAACCAACAGGGCCTCTTTCTCTCTCTTTCTGAGAATTTTTGCGAAAAGTGAAGGGAAACAGTCGGTTTCCCTCTTAAATTCAATCTCTAAGAAATCACAGCCATTGAAGACGAAAGACCTTCAACCATAGGATCACTACACGTGTCCCCGCGCCTCCCCACTTCCCAAAATCCTAGATTGAAGAGAGGGGCACTTGTTGCACCCGCCACTATTTAAGCCCTACGTGGCTGACATGCACAGATAACCCTACCGGATACCAAGGGACCAAGATTAGGTATACCCTATCGGGTATCACGATCTCATCCTCATCGGGTATCAAAGGTCCCATACCTCTTCAAACCCATCGGGTACCGGAGGCTCATGACCTCTCTTAGAACCCCATCGGGTATCAGAGGCCCCGTACAAACCCATTGGGTACCGGAGGCTCATGCCCTCTCTTATAACCTCATCGGGTATCAGAGGTCCCATACCTCTCCAAACCCATCGGGTACCAGAGGCTCATTACCTCTTAGAACCCCATTGGGTATCAGAGGTCCTGCACCTCTCTAAACCCATCAGGCACCGAAGGCTCATGCCCTCTTAGAACCCCATCGGGTATCAGAGACCCCATACCTCTTCGAACCCATCAGGCACCGGAGGCTTATCCCCTCTTGGAACCCCATCGGGTATCAGAGGCCCCGTACCTCTCCGAACCCATCGGGTACCGGAGGCTCATGCTCTCTTCTAACCCCATCGGGGGTATCAGACTTCCGATACCTCCAAAACTCTGAACCTATCGAGTACCAGAGGCTCATGACCTCTCTTACAACCCCATCGGGTATCAGAGGTCTCGTACCTCTCCAAACCCATCGGGTACCGGAGGCTCATGCCCTCTTAAAACCCCATCGGGTATCAGAGGCTCCGTACCTCCAAACCCATCGGGTACCGGAGGCTCATGCCCTCTTAGAACCCCATCGGGTATCAGAGGTCCCATACCTCTCCAAACCCATTGGGTATCGGAGGCTCATGCCCTCTCTTATAACCCCATCGGGTATCAGAGGTCCCATACCTCCAAATCTCTAAACCAATCGGGTACCGGAGGCTTATGCCCTCTTATAACCCCATCGGGTATCAGAGGCCCCGTACCTCCAAATCTCCTCAACCCCAAGGGTTAAATGAGGAGCACTGTAGATTAGCTACCTAGAGTGTAACCCGCTCAAGACATCCCTTGAATGTGCACTTAGGGGACTCCCTATAGGCACATTAGTGCCAAACCTTGTGACCAAAAATATCAAAGTCCCCACCCAAAAAACATCTTGAACGGGAACTTGGGGGACTTGTACATACTAGGGAAGTCTTCACTAGGTTTGGCACTATCAGCTGGGGCCTATCGGGACTTAGGTATTATCCCATGGGCCTGGTTCACGACCTACCATGGCGGGATTCATATAGGATGTCACCCCGGACACCCAGGGCTCGGGGCATGACTAGCACAGAGCATCAGATTACATGACAGAAGGCTAATAAGACATCAGAAGAATAGCCTGCGTTCCACATCGAAGATAGGGGAAACTCCTTTCTCATGCTAAAGAATAAAAGTATCAATACAACAACCTTTTAGAGGTAATAACTCCTTTATCCACTATTTACTTGATCCACTTATATATATATATATATATATATATATATATATATATATATATTGATCTCTCACTTAGGCATCAAAGAGGCGTAAACCATCCGGTACGGTTTATCCCTCTAACGCTGTGTTATTGATACAGGATACGGGAGTAGGATTGGTACCCCAGTCGATATAGCATTCTGTGTGAGGTACCCAGAGAAAGCCACCAGAAACAATAACCTTATGATATATCAAAACGCTCGTATGGATCCCTAGATCATCGTCCAGATATTGATCGGTCAACCACCTCAGATGCAAAAGCTGTCAACTACAAACTTCTTCAAAATGGAATTATGAACAACTTTAATACCTAGCTTTTTTCGAGATAGGGTCTAGATCATCTTAGATCGAGCTTTAAAGTTGGATTAATCTCGACCCTCGATCAGTTTCCAGGTCTAATCAGGGACATCGAAATCTTCAACTCTTGATCTTTTGATCTACACTCAAAATCGTCGTGCAAGGCTTATATGGGGATGATCAGGAGGAAGAATACATCACGAAAATGGGGAGGATCGGCCCATGCAACACCGGCACGACCCAGATCCCGTCAGGTTGGCCTCACGGGGCTGAGGTGCTTCGATCCACGGCAGGAGGCAGCGGCTGGGCAAACCCAGGGGGGAGTGGCTGGGCGGCTCAAGGCGAAGGTAGGGAGGCCCGGGTCCGGCGACGGCGTGGCCAAAAGGGCGGCGTTCAGGCAGGGTCGGGTCGGGACGATCCGGACAGGGGGGGCTTCGCGCGTAAGAGAGAGAGAACTGAGGGACTTTTTTGCAAAAATGAGATTTTTTTCACCCTTAATGAAAAAAATCAGATTTTTCTTGATATTTATATAAAATTTTCAATTTCCAAATATTCATAGCTTATTCATACGAACTCCGAATATTTAGTTCCACATATGCACGAGATCGTATCGACGAGCTCTACAACTTTCATGAAGGAAGTTTTTCCAAATTTTGAACGTATAAAAAGTCAATTTTCACGACCCCCCTAAATAACATTCATTTTGAAAATAAATTTCGTTCGAAACCTCTCTCCTCACATAACGACATACAAAGTAAACCCAAAATTCATAATTCATATTATTGAACAAATATTGAATTACATATATTTATTTAAATGAAAATTTCGGGTCTTCACAGAACCCGCGACATATCAACCTTGTCCCGTTGCATAGCACACTTTTTGGATCAATATTTCTAAGCAGCATTATGGGTGCACCCAATTTCAAAGATAACTTATGAGAGGGCAAACCACCTGGAGCTATAGAATTTAGGAATTCTTGTTGATATAAGTTGTGAGGGACATCTTCAACTCTATCAAAAGAATAATAAATTTGATCTTCACCTGGAAAGGAATTCAATACCACTTCATTTAGCTTGTCCACATCCTCATTCCTAGGCGTTATAATAGCTCTATCCACCATATAAGAACTATCAAATGCATTGTCCTCTAAACCTGGAAATATAGAAGCAATTAGTTGGCCAAGAGATTCATCACCAACCCAAGGAATAACGAATGCATCTAGGATCCTAATCATATCATCTTGTACAAACAGCTCATTTCCATCACCGACACGAAGTAGAAAATCTGCAAATTCTGGGTCTTGATGGGCCCTCATATTGTGTTTCAAAGGGAGTATTCTGATCGCATTCCATAATAGAGATTTTATAATGCATGCATCTATCATTTGTGCTTTGCTACCATGTGGTACAACAAGAAGAACTTGCCTAAAGTCTCCGCCAAGAATCATAACTTTCCCACCAAATGGCATTTCGACACCAGTTATATCTCTAAGAGTTGTACCCAAAGCCTCAAAAGCTTTTCTGTGAGTCATTGTAGCTTCATCCCATATAAGAACAACCGCACGTCGTAGAAGATCTGCCAAATCTGATTGCTTACTTATAGAGCATGTGTTTGTGGACAGCATGTCAATTGGAATTTTAAATCGTGAATGTGCAGTCCTTCCACTGGGCAAAATAGTAGCTGGAATTCCCGATGTAGCTGTGGCAATTGCTATATAACCGTTACTCCTTAATGAAGCAAGAATTGCATGGTAGAGATAAGTCTTTCCAGTTCCACTGGGGCCATCTATGAAGAATGATGCTGATTCATTACGTATAATTGCTTCCATGATTACGTTAAACGCATTACGTTGATCTACATTTAATGTACCAATAGAGGCTAAGTCTTCTGGTGGAACATGTACGGACAACTCATCTTGTATATTTCTTCCAATTCTTGTGTCATTTGCAAACTGAGTATCAATTTGGGGAAGATCATAATTAGTAATTCTTTTACCATGTTGTTGTAGCAATCCATTTAGGTCTCTCAACAATAGGTTGACGACAACATGATTGCTTGAAAAGGCAGATGTTGAGTAGTCTTGTGCCATAAATAAATGAAATTCCTCCCATAATATGCGGACTCCAACCGGTTCACAATACACCAAAATGGTTGCAAATAATCTCCATAAAGTAGACGGCATTTAAGTGGTTGTTGCTTTTAAACACTGACGTATACTCCCATCATCCTCAAGTAAACCCATCCTTTCAACTACTTGCTTAAAAGTTGGGAATGCAATTCCATTAACTGTCAGAAGATCATCAAATGACTTCAGACCTCTAAAATGATTTAATAGAATACGCAAGTAAAAACGCTCACCTTCAGATGGACACACAGTATAAATTCGCCCAATAACTTTTTGTGTAGACACTCTCCTCTGCCACGTTCTTTGAGGTCCCAACCATCTGAAATGCTGAGGGAATTCTCTATATAACCATCATCTTGCAAATTCATTAATAGAATTCATTTGAAAAAATTGTGTTAGCATGGTCATAGAATTCGTGGGCTTTTCCAAAATTTCCCTTATTGGGGTATGACTGTAGTACCTGACTTGATGCCTATTTGGAAGATGAATTTGTAGGCGCTCAACAGAAGGATATATACAATTCATTGGAAATGTGAAAAGCTTCCATAATGCCTCAGGAGCACAGATCCATCTTGCATCTAAATACTTCGATATTTCATCATAGTTTGGTCCCAAGCGCACCTCTAAAGAAACACGATCAGGTCCCTTATAAACATACTTATATAGATATTTCACACACTTTATGTTGCTACATACCTTCAAATTTATATGGCAATCATACTTCAATAACAACCATGGATTATATAGGACAACCCACCTGCTATCAATTTCTACTTCAGTATTTCTATCCAATACAACAGATCTTCCATCATTGCGCCTCCTATATACAGGGTAACAATCATTTCCTTGCACTGTAAATTTAGAAAATTGCTTTGGATAATTTCTCTTGCAACTGCCATTTTTCATACATGGAGAGTTTTCATTAAGAGTTCTGCATGGTCCATGTATCATATGTTTAAGTACAATATTGTAGAGCTCTGGTTCTTCATCTCTATATGGAATTTCCGCCCTTACAATGTGATCGTAATCATCGGGTGTGTTCAATTTGTCATCCTCATCAAGAATGATAACCATGTGACAATGTGGCAAACCTCTTTTCTGAAACTCAATGACATGCACATGAGCGATGACCTTACCAGGAACTCCAGTTTTGAAAATTTCTTTCTTTAGAAGTTCATATTTTGCTCTAAAAACTCTAGTTAGCAAATCTGGTCGGTCTTGCGACGTCTGACCAGGGAGTAATTCATTTGTTATTTCCTCCCATGCTGGATTACACGTTATGGTTAGCAATATGTCAGGTTTACCATATTTCTGAACTATCGCCATAGCATCTTGATAACGTTGATGCATATCTCTTGGACTTCCACCAAATGATGAGGGGAGTATTGTTCTTCGCCCCACATTTTCTGTTCACATTAACAAAAGACATCAACTCAGCCACTTGTGAATATATATACTATACTTCTGTTTGTTTGATCGAATTTTCTTTTTCTATTTCAAAAAAAATAAAAAACCGTTTCAACAATATACGTGTTGTGTGTTCTCTAATAAAAGGTTGTTTTGCATGGGAAAGGGTGTTCTAAAACCTGGTTGTGTTTGCATGAGAATGGTTTGTTTGTTATCTATCTAATGACTTGGTTGTGTCTGCATGGGAAAGGGTTGTGTTATATGACCTGGTTGTGTTTGCATGGGAAAGATTTGTTTGTTATCTATCTAATGACTTGATTGTGTCTGCATGAGAAAGAGTTGTGCTCTTTTGTTTTCAAACTTTGTAGAATTTTCTATGTGTTCGTTTTTTTTTTCCTTTGGTCTTATGGTTGTATTCTTTTCTGGGTACAACGTACATTTGTTTGTTCCTATATCCCATTTTGTTATCAATAATAATTTAGGGAAAGAAGAAGAGTCCACTTCCCGCTCAAAAAAAAAGGGGGCTAAATATTGGTTACTATCATGTGGTTTAGGTCCAAAATCAATTCAGTCCCTGGACTTCGAATTTTATCGAAAACACCCCTGCACTTTCAATTTTGATCTAATAGGTCCAATTCGTTAATATTTTGTTATAGGTTCAAGTTATAGTTGGATTATTTGTTGAAAAACTATTTATTTTTAATAGTCGGACTCACTCTTAAATTACCTAGAGGTGGCCTACAGACACCACATCATAAAACATAGGCCATATATGAGCTACATTAACAAGTTAAATAACTCAATTGTTGGAAAACTAACAAATTGGACCTATTAGATCAAAACTGAAAATGCAAGGGTGTTTTTGATGAAATTAGAAGTTCAGGGACTGAATTGATTTTGGACCCAAACTACAGGGTAGTAATCTGTATTTAGCCAAAAAAAAAAATTACCTGCACTGACTTCACCAGCTTAGAAAGAGTCATGTAAGCCCTGATATAATTCTGATCGAATGGTGCTTTGATTACTTTGCAACCATCGAAGCCTGTGTGCCTCAATCTTTACATAATTATCAACAATGTATTGTTGTAGTAAGCGACCACCACGTAATATTAAGGATGGATCTCCTTCACGTATCCAAATCATAGAAATTTTGATTTAGCATCAAATAATTCAAGATACGGCTGCAAAAAGTATTTAGTATTGAAAGAATATTTTGAGACCATAGAAAAGAAAATAGCTATAACCTACAACAAATATGCGTAGAAGTCTCTACATGTACATTCTGATCCATCATCGTTGCGGCTATTTATATCCCATCCATAGCTCCCATGAGGAAGTAATAAAGGATATTGAAGTGGATCATAATATCCAGCCACATCTTTTACATTCATTAGTTGGCCACTCATAATTTGAACCACAATATCTCTCCTATTAACCACATTGCTTTGTGCACCATCTAAGAACACAGCTGCTACTTGTGATACACTTGAAGGCTATATTGACGATGATTGGATGGTTGCTCCCTGATAATAAGCTTGCAAGTATTCAAATCTTGACGCTGTGAAACATGGCGAAACATATGCAAAAATGGATTGCACCGATCCAACAATTGCTTTATTTTCACTAAAACTTCTGTGAGCAAGCCATTGTTTTCTGCATTCCCATTGTCAATCTCATTCTCTGTATCATATATATAAATTTGTAAAAATCTAGGTCTACTTCCTTCTGCAGGTAAAAGGCTTCCTATTTGATGATATATTGAACCTTGGGCTCAAAACGTATAGACTCCACTTCTGGCATTTGCAATGTTTTCATCTACATTCACACCCATTGAAGTAAAGAGAATACATGGTTGTAGGCACGAATATATTGTCTAAAATGTCTTCCTTCTGTCGTTTGCTCTGAAAATAATTGAAGCAGTTCATTTGGTGCTGGTATTGTGGGCAGCCTAGTCTTTCCATTCAAACAACAGAAGTTTTTAAACTCAAGATGGAAGAGTTTTGCTGCACAATGTTGACATATTAATGGGGTTGGTAGTTAAATTCTACGGAACCCGTGACTTTCATAATAATTCCTGGCACAATTATGGCATGGATTTGCTGTGCATCTTCAACTGATATGGTTGGAATGTGACCTTAATTCTCTTTGTTCAGGAACAGAGTACGAGATTTCTTGTGCTGTACTTGTCTCTCCATGTTCATAAACAGATTGTCGAAGCTGTTGGTCTATGCTTGTCTAGCCATGTTCATAGATTGATTGATAAAAATCCCGGGCCCTGCTAGTCTCTCCATGTTCATAGACAGGTTGCCGAAACTCTTGTGCTCTGCTTGATTCTCCATGTTCATAGACAGAGTGCTGGAACTGATGTTGCATACATAATTGTCCATCTTCATGTAAAGATTGTTGAAGTTGTTGTGCTATGTTTGTGTCTCCTAAATCCTCTGTTGTGCTTGATCCTCCTATGTATAGGTAAAATGCATCATCTATATGTCGATAAACAAACTAACCTCTTAGTTCCTATTAGGTTCCTTTTAATAAAATTTGATGCTCGAATGTTCATACCTTGATTTGTTGTGCTTGGAATTATGCATGAACGTGGCATACGCCTAATGTGGGTTAAGCGGCGTGCAACCATACGTTGATTTGGTTGGTGAAAATTTGGTTGACTTTGATTGTGTGAAATATTAGGGTCAATCGTTGGTGGTGGAACTTCCCTTTCATGAGCTGCTGAGGCATATGCTATTCCACTATATGAAGACATGTTGGTTCCTCCACTTGTAGAATTGCGAGTATGATAATTTCTACGTCTTCTTTGAAGATATTCTTGCATTCCTTCTGAACTCATAGATAACATTCTTGCTCGATAATTTATACGTTGTCTTTCGTAGGGTGAAAGACGCCGTTGACGGCGTTCGGGTGTCATTGCATGAATTCAATATGCATCAACAACCTAAACTATACTAAGACCTGGGTATTGTAGCAAAAGAATACGATTATATAAATCATAGACATAGAAGACAAAAGTTAGTTGAACTCATTGATTATGAAAATGAAGTTGTGGTCGCTGAAGTTGCAACGAAACTAACCAATGATTTATAAATACAGTTTGGAGTGGAGACAACGAAAAGGAGTTGAACTCCAAAACTTGTGTTAAAACCTACATACAAACAGGAATCAAAGAATGAACATAACTAGTGTTGATCGAATTGCTTACCAGTACCACCATTCATGTACCCATCAAAACTGATGGTTTTGGAAAAAAAAAAAAAGGAAAGAAAAAGAAATTAAAGGCACACCTGCCAAACCAACATTACTAGAAAAATGCCTTTAGACATCATCACTATTAAATCGGTCGGAATTGCACGTGATGTAAAAAAAGGATATAACATCGATACATCAAATAATCAATTTCTATTGTCATTATAAACATCGGTCATTAAATTAGCGATGTGTAAAGTTTTGTTTAAAAATTTTGAAAAAATACGGAGGGACCGACTTAAAAATCTGATAAACGGGGGGACCAAATTTTCGTTCCCTCCAACATTTAGTACTTTTCAGACAAAAAACTCGCCAACCCTAGCTAATTATAACGACTCCCACTTTGACTTCGCACAGCTCTTTCATCTTGCCCGACCTCACTCTCCCCCACCTCGTTCTACGACCTGAGCCCGTTCTCTGACTCGACCTCGAGCTCCTTCAACGACCAGAGCCACCTCAAGCTCCTTCACCGACCCAAAGTAGCCTTGACTTCCTTCTTCGACCTGACCTATTCATTCTCCGATCTGAACTCGTAGTATTAAAACGAATTGATTGAGGTACGAAGCTGTGTTTTAGTTTGCGTTTTACAACTGGGTATGTGGTGCATGATAGTCATCGTGATACTCATACCCCTACCTGGGTTTTGTTAAACGTTGGGGCTTTACTGATTTATAACAGTGTGAGGGTTTAGTTCTTACTAATAGTGTGATTTTGGTTTCAGATTGAGAAAGCTTTTCTGAAGTAGCCCAAGGTGTTCTTGACGTAATTTTCTTAACTTCAATTTCATTTTATTATCAAGATTTGGTTTAGATTCAATTTGATTATGATCTGTACTTTTATGGACTTTTTTGGCAATTTTAGCTCGAAGAACACAGCAAAGGATAACAGACATGGAAAGCAGGAAGGCAACTAATTCTGGAAGAGTAATGGGGAATGCAATTGAAGGTATTACATTCTTAATTTGTTTATATGTTCTGAGATCAAGTATTGTGACCTACTGATCTTTCTTTAGCATGTGTTTATCATATCGATCTTTCTGAGATTAGTCTTGATGAGAGAACTCTTGCTATATTAAGTGTTCTGGTGCGATGTCCGGGTAATCTCATCTGCCATCATTAATTACTTTGATCGATGATGGATTATTGAGAAGAATAATAACCACAACTTGGAATCCAATTGATTCTTGGAGCATCATTGTATTATATCCATAGATTTTGAAGACTTCGTGTATATGATCATATTCTGAACAGTAGAAGGTTCTTAATTGTGACTTTTTTCCCATCATCTTAACATGTGAATGAGTAAGCTTTTGTACAACAAACCTTTGTGCTAGCACACATCGTCTCAGCTATATTCCATTTCTACTAAAATTGAGGGTTTGTAGTAGTAATTTTGGATTATTTCGACTTCTTTTGCTTCTGCACTCTCTCAGGTAGAACATATTTGACCTCTTTCTGCATTTTTGGGTTTCTTATTATTCTTTCTATTACAACCATTTAATTTGATTTTTGTTTCCTTGTATGTAGTTGAATGTGTCTTTCAAGAATGCATCTGGTATTCCTCCTCTGCATCTCATTGGTAAACCATCCAATTCCTTCACTTATTTTCATTCTCAAAAGTTCTGATTGCAATTAGATCACATGCTTTTCAATTTCGAGCTCCTTATTTCATTTACCACCAAGTTCTGTGAAAAGTTGAAATCTATATGCAACTGGCTGTGTGTGATTGTGGTGGTTTTGGACTGTTTTCTGAGTCTAGTAAGCTTCATGGGTTCTTGAAAGTGTGGTGGGTACTATATGAACATAACTGAATATGCTAGATGGACATTTGGAGTTTTATAAAATGCAC
Organism: Rosa persica; assembly: GCA_025331145.1. Lineage (NCBI taxonomy): Eukaryota > Viridiplantae > Streptophyta > Magnoliopsida > Rosales > Rosaceae > Rosa > Rosa persica. The sequence continues at coordinate 263,129 of WFKR01000006.1, forward strand.
TTGGTTTCTCACCTGGGATTTTAGCTATTCAGGACCTGTTGCTCAACCCAAAAGGGTATAGTTTTATTTTAGATGGACTCTCAGCTTCACCAACTCCTTATCTGGTTCTAGTTTAACTTTCTGTAAGTTTTATTTTGTATTGGGTATAGTCAGATTCTTGGATATACTATTTTACTTTGAATATCATGAAAAGCAGAAAAGGGGAGCAAGCACTATACTGGGTTTCTTTTTTATTAGTCAAGAATTAGTCTTTTGGAGATGATTTGGATTATTTTAGTCCCACTTTTTAGTATAATTTCACAGTATGGTTTTGTCTATGTAGGTATCTCTTATGAAAAGGCTTCGACATCCAAATGTTTTGCTTTTCATGGGAGCTGTGACTTCACCCGAGCGTTTCTGCATTGTCACAGAGTTCCTCCCACAGTCTGTTCTCATTCTGAAACTCTTTTTTCTATATTAGCGCACTCCGATACATGTTTATAATACCCAGAAAATATAAGAATGTTTTATATCGGTTCGTATTGTATTACATTTATAGTTGCTCCCCCTATCTCCAATGCAAGAACAGAGCCCAAATGGATGTATGATGCTTCATTTACGGAATTGTATTTCATTGACAGGCTTTTAGGAGGAGTTATTGTCATAGCTGCAAATGCTGGTGGTACGTGGACTCCTATTGGTGATGTTACCACCACTATGTTATGGATACATGGTCAGATGTCAACAGTGGAGACAATGAAGGTCTGTCTTTTTTTTTTTTTTTTTTTTTCTAACAAACCTGTTTTATATATCAAATTTGCTTTTACCTTTTTCATTTTTATATCGTCCTGGTATTTTTGCAGATGGATTTATGTTTGATGCATCATAACTTGATGTATTGTCTAATATAATAGTGGAATTCAAAAGAAACCAATAATGGTATCTGTCGTTTTTTTGTTTTGTTTTTTTGCTCGGAATCATGGTATTGTCTAGGAACACAGTTTATGCTGCCTACTATTTCTATTCTGAACTTGGAAAGTTGAACAGTTGAACTGTCAATCTGTTAAAAATGGATGATAGCCTTTTTGCTTTTTGGATTTGGCTTCCCCTGGTGTTGAGTGTGAAAATAATTTGATTTTGATGACCTGGGTAGTAGCAATCACTTCATTTCCAGTAGTGCTTTCGCTATATTACACTGCAAAGATATAATACAAATTATTTTAGTTAATGGAACATCATAAGAGGGATAGGAGACAAGCTACCTAGCTAGGAAAAACTGACTTGCAGCAAATGTATGGCATACTCCGAACAGAAAAAACAAAAAATGAGAAATTATGTTCAAATTCAACGTAAATTAAATAGCAGATCCGTAAAATTTACTGCTTTTATATGTTGGAAATTTTGTCATTCTCTACAATAACTCTCTGCTTCATTTTTTTTTCCTATTTGGAATATGCATGTCCTATGCATCCATTTCTTTTGCAGGTGGCAATTGAGCTCCCTTAAGTTTTTGCCCAAACGCTTCTCTATGGTGTCATAGTTTATGCAATCATCAGATTTCCGTGGACTGTGGCTAAATTCTTATGGAGTTATGGTACTTATTTTTCATGTATTTCACATTTCTGTACTTCAGCTTCTATTGTATGGTGGGAGTGCTCTTCACACCCAATCTTTCATTGAGGTCATATTTGTTGATAACACTACAAGAATTGTATACACTCTTTAAGCAAGAAAGTAAAAGTTGGTTTGACTGAAAGCTTTAGTTTTTTGAAGGTCTGTGGGGTTAATTGAGTGGATTGAATTTTCAGTAAAATGCTGTTGCATTCGGTAAAATGATAGTAGTTTCTGTTTATTGATTTGAGTTGGAGATTTTCTTGATACCTGGATATAGTTTATATGTGTCTATAATGATTTACTGCTTTTGAATTTTGGTGTCTGAGGCGAGATAGATGGCAATGTTTCTAGATTGATTTAGACCAGAGGTATGGTAATATAAACTTCCAGAGAATTGGAAATGGAATGGTAAACAAATTTTGACTTTTGCAAAACGCATGTTCTGTTCTAGTACAGCAGATATCTGGACTTTATCTGAAACTTTTATAATGTTGTGATATTGTTCTTTGGTCATGTATTTTATAGATTTTCATTTATCCACCACTAACTGCATCAAGCTTCTCTTTGCAGTTCTTTGGTGTCTCAACTCCGTGGACTATATATTTTTCTTTTTGCATCCAGATCACTAAAACAGACTTCTAGCTTGAATTATTTAAAATTCTTCTTCTTTTTTATATACACGTTAATTATTGTTATTTCACATTTTTCACATTTTGCATGCATCTTCTAGATATGCCTGATGTAGAATCTTGTTGAAGGAGAGAAAGGTTACTAATGGAACTCTGCTTTTGGTATCTTGTTTTCATTGTAGACAGGATGCTTTTGCAATCCTGGTGCATGTGCTAAATATCTAGGCTTGTCTCACTTGGAACTTCTTTCAAACATTGAGGTCCTTCTTACTGTCCGTTTAGTCAATGACTAATACAATTTGACTGGTCCACTAGATGGTATTTATCTGTTAGGATTCTGCTGAGATTATGAAATTTTCTTTATCAGGCTGGCCATGTTTGCTGGGATGATAATGATATTATTTATGGAAATTAAACCTACAGGAGCTGTGAGAGTATCATTTGGTTATATGTCAACATTTAAAGATGTTAAGGTATATTCTAAGCCACACTGAAAAACAGAGTTCAGTCAGAATTTTAGTATATAGTGATGCTGCATGTCTTTCCAGTCTTATGAATAAGCTACAGTGAAGACCTAACCACAAAATGTTTACTTTCGGTAAACTTAAGACCTTTCATATTTGATGTTTAGATGGAGATATATTATTGTCATAGCAAAAGAGAGAAGAATAGAAAAAATTAAACTAAATTGGCCCTTTGGTGCTAGTCCTTTTGTAATACCCGTAATTTTCTTTTTAAATTCGAGTGATTGTATCGAATGATTATTATGCGATTTCACAATTTATGTTCGATAATCATTCATTTTTTACAATTATCGAAGTTTCGAAACGTTTATTTTAACGAAAAGCTCGAAATACTCGAGTTGAGAAATCGACTTTTTCTACGTACGAAATTTGGAGAAACTTCCTTCATGAAAGTTGTAGAGCTCGTCGATACGAGTCCGTGCACATGCGGAACACGAAGATCGGATTTTTTCTGAATTAGTTATCGAATTTCGAAGTTTTCCGAAACTTGTATATATAGAAAAATTTTTGCAAACCCTAAATTTTTTCTACCGGACCCTTTCTTCTTCTTCATCTTCTTCCTCCTGTTCCTGAACAAAAAAAAAAAAAAAAAAAAACCTGGACTCTCTCTCTCTCACAGTCCTCTCGGCCGAAAGGGGAGAAATTCTTCTCCTTAATTGTTCTCCCTCCACAGACCACCTCTCGACCTCAAACCAAGTCCCAGGCGTTCATCTCGAGCTGCTCTAGCTCCCGGAGGCAGTCTCACACGGCGGCGCAGCCTGTGGTGGCGGCGGCGAAGCCCGAACCGAAAACGTCCATTTTCGGTTCGATCTCGATATCTCGAGCTACACTCCATCATTTCACTTGATTCTTGCTTCATTGAGCTCGCCTCAACTTCCTCTACAAGCACCAAGAAGGACCGGAACTGGGTCGAACGTTTTCACGTTCGTCGGAGCTCGACCCGAACGGATCGAAATACCGAAACTTTCGATCAAGATATCTCGAGCTATACACGATCGTTTCTTGTGATTCCAAGCTTGTTGAGTTCGCAAGGAAGTTCTGAACAAGTTTCCAGAAGGGATCGGGGCCTGAGGTTGCAGTTTTCACGTCGGTTTTCAAGCTCATCGGTTTCTGCATTTTTTCCGGCCACCGACTGTAAATCGGTAATTTCGACGTCTTCCGTTCATTTTTAGGTCTTGTGCTAGTTATGAAAGTTGCTCAGAATGATGAAACGAAGGGGACAAGCTCGGCCCCGACACCATTGGTGGTGGTCGGTGGCGGCTCTGTCCCTAACTCCGGCGGCCTTTTCCGGCCACCTCCGGAGGTCTAAAATTTGGTTTCTGTTCATTTTATGATTCTATGTTTCGATACGATCATTTCGGCTTATTATACGCATTTTTTGGATATCGTATGAATTAGTTATGAATTTTGTGATTTCGATCGATTTCGGTCGTTAGATTTTTGATCTGTGAAATTATGACCGTTGGATGAACTTGTAAATTTGTTATGATGATTATATGACTGTCCCAGAGGCTTTGTGTGGTCATGGGCGAAGATCCGACCGTTGGATCTTCGTATATGTGAAAAACGGTAATTAGGGGAGCGATTAGTGAGAAACCGCTCGTCGGATTTTAATGTAAATTAGAATCTGACCGTTAATTAGTGGTTAAATTATGAGTTGAAATTGTTGGCTAAATTCGAATCACATTTGATTAGGTGATTGACGGATTTTAATTTCGTGGGCTAGCGGCGTTAATTATAAATTATAATTTATAATTATATTGAAGACGCAGCGGGAGTTTCGAGGTGAGTAAAACTCACGTGGTTCATATTACGAACCGAGCATTTTAATTTATTTATTTTGGTAATTGTGTGAAAAATATTTGCGGATTAAATATTTGTTTTAAAATTTCATGGACTTGAATCACCACGGTCCATAGGTAAGTAAAATGAAATTTAACTATACAAATGAATTTCATAATTTTCTTGTGTGAACTATAGATGGTATTAGTGGTCATTCCTGAGTGGATGATTACGTATATATATATTTACGTGGAAAATATATATTGACGAGTGGATTATTTGATTGATGATATGATTGAGTGGAATTGATGAGTTGATTTTATTTCGATGGTGTAATTCCATAATAATATGATGTATCTTGGTTGGGTTGATTTCAGTATGTGAAATTATATGTTGTGTTCATTTATGGGTTTAGGGTCGATGTAATGACTGGTGTGGGTAATCGGACGCTCTAATCCTAGTGTGGATGATGGGATACGATTGGTTGAGTATGTGGAATTATTGGACGTTCTAAATATGTATATAGGTATACATATTGATGAAATACAATAATTGATAAATATGTCGGATGCCATAACCTAGGCCAGGTGACGGGCTACGATTCAGTTAGAGCTCTAGTCTGTCAAATACCGTATTTTTATAAATACGATGATGAGAGTTGAGGGGAAAGTTGTGAGTTGGGTTGTCTTTATATATTGGATTGGTGTTTGATTGAGATTGTTATTATTTGCATATGTGGAAATAATTGAGTGTTGCTGTGTGTGGAAATAAATGAGATTAAATTAAGCAACAGTTCATTCTTTTACTCATACAAGCTTTCATAAGCTTACCGGGTTTTGTGTTGTTGCAATCCCGGTACACTATTCAATGGTGTAGCGGATATTCCTGCAGGTCAGGATAACCAGGGAGGTGATCGGGCTGCTTAGGTGTTACAGCAGTCATGTTATTTATTTAGTCGTGATGTGTGTGTATGCTCATTTAGAGCTTTACATTACATTTGGATTTGAGTTGTAATAATTAACCGAGACTAAATTCGGTTTGATTCTATTTTGTGTGGTGAGCATGTTATGAAAAGAAATTTTTTTTCAGGATGATTATTTTGTGATGTGGTATTTTCATGTCTCGGATTTTGAATTGTTATTCTAAATTCGGGGCGTGACAGTTTGGTATCAGAGCGTAAGGTACATATTTGGTGATATGTCGATACTTACCGAGTGATGGCCCGTCTGCAGCGGATCCCCATCGTGTGCTCTTCGGTATTGACAATGTCATTGGGTATGTGAGTGCGTTAGGTTGGCTAGGAACGTTAGTACTTTTAGGAAAGTTGAGTATCGTTATGTATGATCAGTACTTGGTTAATATGGACTTGCATTGACTTATGCTTTATTTAAGTGTTATGCGTGTATTAATCAAGTATATCATGCTTATTAGGTAATGGAGATTGAGGGAAACGAGGCCAGAGGTCGGGGTAGAGGTAGACCTCGTGGCAGGGGTAGAGGCCGAGGAAGGGGTAGGGCCCCTCCAGTCGAAGAAGTATTCGAGTCGGAGGAAGATGCACCATATGAGGATCAGCCTATTCCTCCTGTAGCTGTGGTTGATAATCCTGCTCGCTTGCTGATGTTAGCAAGGGAAATTACTCGCTTGGGAGCAACCAAGTTTGGAGGAGGCACAGATTATATGGTGGCGGATCGTTGGATAGAGGATTTGCAGACTTATTTCGATCTGCTTGATTGCACTGAGACCGATAAGAGGAAGCTAGCCGCTTTCATGCTGAAAGATGAGGCTAGGGTGTGGTGGAACGTCACTCAGAGGAGCATTGAGGTGTCTACCTTGACATGGGACGGCTTTGAGAGGCTGTTCAGGGAGAAGTACTTTCCACCAGCAGTGAAGGAGAGGTTGGAGCGAGAGTTCCTTGCACTTGTACAGGGGAAGATGACCGTAATTGAGTATGATGCGGAGTTCTCCAGATTGTACAAGTATGTGAGGCAGATGGAGGATGAGGACTTGGCCAAGAAGTTTCAGAGAGGGTTGAGTCCTTCGATTGAGCGTGATGTAGCTATCTTGGAGCTGAAGACCAAGAGAGAGATCTTGGCTAAGGCACAGATCATTGAGCAGCAGAACCTGATTCGTAGAGAGAAGGAGTCTGCTGAGAGAGACTTCCAGGGCAAGGGGAAGGCCATAGCAGGGAGCAGTAGAGCTAGAGACTTCAGGGGTGGGTTCTGGAAGAGACAGAGGACTCAGTTTCAGCATCAGGCTCCAGCTAGGGCAGCAGTAGCTCCTCCTGTTCAGGCTATGCCTATCAGGCAGATAGCACCAGCAGCTCCAGTGAAGTGCTTTAACTGTGGCGAGCCAGGCCACATCTCTCGTGCGTGCACGAAGCCACGGGGTAGGTTATGCTACAGTTGTGGACAGGCAGGGCATCAGGCTAGGGAGTGTCCTCGGATGCAGGGTAGAGTGCAGGGTAACCAGCAGAGGCAGTTACCACCTGCTCATGCTAGGGTCTTTGCCATCGGTCAGGCAGGCACGGGAGTGGAAGGTACCTTATCTGTTTATCACTTTCTTGCTAGAGTACTGTTTGATACGGGAGCCTCACACTCTTTCATATCTAGTTCAGTTGTGGATGTTTTGGGTTTGATTGCTATGCCTCTGACTAGATCATTGTGTGTTACATCACCTCTCGGTGTGTCTCTTGAGCTTAGCATGCTGTGTGATGATTGCCCTATTGGGATTGGTGGCAGAGAGTTCTCTGCATCTTTGATTGTGATTTCGGATCACACGTATGATGTGATTTTGGGTATGGATTGGTTGAGTCCGAACCATGCTGTTATTGATTGCTTTAGGATGATTGTGTCCTTCCATGTTCCGGGACAACCGGTGTTTCATTACCGTTGCCTGAAGTCTGACATCACCATGAGGATAGGGATTTTGGCCCATATTGAATCAGGGAGTAGTACTTCAAAGATTACAGGGATTCCTGTAGTTTCAGAGTATGAAGATGTGTTTCAGGAGATCCCTGGGTTACCTCCGAAAAGGGTAATGGACTTCTCCATTGATGTGATACCAGGAACTTCACCTGTGTCGAAAGCACCTTATCGAATGGCTCCAGCTGAACTTCAGGAGTTGAAGGTTCAGATTGAGGGCTTACTTGCACAAGGGTTCATTCAGGCAAGTGTGTCTCCTTGGGGCGCACCAGTGTTGTTTGTGAAGAAGAAGGATAGTTCACTTCGTCTATGTGTGGATTATCGACAGTTGAACAAGGTGACCATCAAGAATAGGTACCCTTTACCTAGGATTGATGACTTGTTCGATCAGCTTAGAGAAGCTACAGTATTCTCGAAGATTGACTTGAGGTCTGGATATCACCAGTTGAGGGTGAAGGAGGAAGATATTCCAAAGACGGCGTTCAGGACCAGGTATGGACATTTTGAGTTTCTTGTCATGCCTTTTGGTCTCACGAATGCCCCCGCAGCATTTATGGACTTGATGAACCGTACGTTCAGTCCTTACTTGGATCAGTTTGTGGTAGTGTTCGTTGACGACATCTTGATTTATTCAAGGTCGTCAGCTGAGCATGAGAGGCATCTACGAATAGTGCTGCAGACATTGAGAGAGCAGAAACTATTTGCCAAGTTCGAGAAGTGCGACTTCTGGCAGAGTGAAGTCAAGTTCCTTGGTCATGTGGTCTCGAAGGATGGAGTTTCTGTGGATCCTTCGAAGGTTGAAGCAGTGATGAGTTGGAGTCGCCCTACTACGGTTACAGAAATCCGTAGCTTCCTTGGATTGGCCGGTTATTACAGGCGCTTCATTGAAGGGTTTTCTGGTATTGCTTCGGCTTTGACCAAATTGACCAGGAAAGACACTCAGTTTGTATGGTCGGATAAGTGTGAGAAGGCTTTCATTGAGCTGAAGACTAGATTGACTACAGCTCCGGTGTTGACTATTCCTACTAGTGGTGGTGGACTAGTCATTTACAGCGATGCATCTCATCAGGGTTTGGGGTGTGTGTTGATGCAGAATGGTAGTGTTGTTGCTTATGGTTCTAGACAGTTGAAGGTACATGAGCGGAATTACCCTACTCATGATCTAGAGCTAGCAGCTGTGGTGTTTGCCTTGAAGATTTGGAGGCACTATCTTTATGGTGAGAAATTCGAACTCTTTTCTGATCACAAGAGTTTGAAGTATCTATTCTCCCAGAAGGAATTGAACATGAGGCAGAGGAGATGGATGGAGCTCATTAAGGACTATGATTTCACCTTGGAGTATCATCCCGGAAAGGCGAATGTGGTGGCGGATGCTTTGAGTAGGAAACCGCGGGTAATCATGGCATCGATTATGGTGCAGGAGTGGCGCATGTTAGAAGCTGCATCTGAGTTCGACCTTATGCCCGCAGGAGCAGGACAGGGAATCTTTCTCTGTAGTATCACCTTACAGCCCACCTTGATCTCCAGGATCATTCAGGGTCAGACACTTGATGAGTTTGCTCAGGCGGGGATTTCTGAGATTTCTGTTGACCCGGATGTGGAGGGTCCTTCTGAGTGGATGATTGGGGCTGATAGAGGGTTGAGATTTCGAGGGAGATTGTACGTACCGAGTGTTGATAACCTCAGGGAGGAGATCATGCGGGAAGCACATAGGTCTCGATATACTATACATCCAGGAGGTACTAAAATGTATATGGATCTACGAAGGCAGTTTTGGTGGTATGGTATGAAGAGGGATGTGGCGGAACACGTGTCGAAGTGTCTTACCTGTCAACAGGTGAAGGCAGAGCATCAGAGACCAGCAGGAATGCTGAACCCCTTATCGATTCCTGTGTGGAAATGGGAAGACATCTCTATGGACTTTGTGACTGGATTACCCAGATCCAGGCAAAGTTATGACTCGATTTGGGTGATTGTTGACCGGTTGACTAAATCAGCACACTTCCTTCCGGTGGCAAAAACGTACTCAGGTGATGCATTGTGTAAGTTATATGTGAACGAGATAGTGAGGCTTCATGGAGTGCCTGTGACGATTGTATCGGATCGTGATGCTCGTTTCACATCGGAATTCTGGCGTAGGTTCCACAAGGCATTTGGTACGTCTCTTGCTATGAGCACTGCATTTCACCCACAAACAGATGGACAGACCGAGAGAGTGAATCAGGTGATGGAGGACATGCTCAGAGCTTGTGTTCTGGACTTTAAGGGTAGTTGGGCGGATCATCTGCCATTGGTAGAGTTTGCCTACAACAACAGCTATCACTCTAGTATCGGTATGGCTCCATATGAGGCTCTTTATGGTAGGCCATGTAGAACTCCTATCTGTTGGGCGGAAGCAGGGGATAAAGGGCTCATCGGACCTGAGATTGTACAGGAGACTACAGAGAAGGTCACTACTATTCGGGACAGAATCCGAACTGCACAGAGTAGACAGAAGAGTTATGCTGACTTGAAGAGGAGACCGTTGGAGTTTGAGACAGGTGATCTTGTGTTCTTGAAAGTCTCACCAATGAAAGGTGTGGTGAGATTTGGCAAGAAGGGAAAACTCGCACCGAGGTATGTTGGACCCTTTGAGATTCTAGAAAGGGTTGGTAACTTGGCATATCGTCTTGCTTTACCTGTTAGCATGTCGGGTGTGCACAACGTCTTCCATGTGTCTCTGCTCAGGAAGTATGTTCGAGATGAGGCTCACGTGATTGACCACGGTACGATCGAAGTGAACCCGGATGGGACGTTTGTAGTTGAACCTGTTCGTATCTTGGATAGGTCTACAAAGAAACTTCGTAGGAAAGAGGTTGATCTCGTGAAGGTGTTGTGGAGTCATCATGATGAGGGTGATGCATCATGGGAGTTAGAATCTGACATGAGGAAGAGGTATCCACAGCTTTTTGGGGAATTGGGTACTTGAATTTCGGGACGAAATTCCTTTAAGGGGGGTAGATTGTAATACCCGTAATTTTCTTTTTAAATTCGAGTGATTGTATCGAATGATTATTATGCGATTTCACAATTTATGTTCGATAATCATTCATTTTTTACAATTATCGAAGTTTCGAAACGTTTATTTTAACGAAAAGCTCGAAATACTCGAGTTGAGAAATCGACTTTTTCTACGTACGAAATTTGGAGAAACTTCCTTCATGAAAGTTGTAGAGCTCGTCGATACGAGTCCGTGCACATGCGGAACACGAAGATCGGATTTTTTCTGAATTAGTTATCGAATTTCGAAGTTTTCCGAAACTTGTATATATAGAAAAATTTTTGCAAACCCTAAATTTTTTCTACCGGACCCTTTCTTCTTCTTCATCTTCTTCCTCCTGTTCCTGAACAAAAAAAAAAAAAAAAAAAAACCTGGACTCTCTCTCTCTCACAGTCCTCTCGGCCGAAAGGGGAGAAATTCTTCTCCTTAATTGTTCTCCCTCCACAGACCACCTCTCGACCTCAAACCAAGTCCCAGGCGTTCATCTCGAGCTGCTCTAGCTCCCGGAGGCAGTCTCACACGGCGGCGCAGCCTGTGGTGGCGGCGGCGAAGCCCGAACCGAAAACGTCCATTTTCGGTTCGATCTCGATATCTCGAGCTACACTCCATCATTTCACTTGATTCTTGCTTCATTGAGCTCGCCTCAACTTCCTCTACAAGCACCAAGAAGGACCGGAACTGGGTCGAACGTTTTCACGTTCGTCGGAGCTCGACCCGAACGGATCGAAATACCGAAACTTTCGATCAAGATATCTCGAGCTATACACGATCGTTTCTTGTGATTCCAAGCTTGTTGAGTTCGCAAGGAAGTTCTGAACAAGTTTCCAGAAGGGATCGGGGCCTGAGGTTGCAGTTTTCACGTCGGTTTTCAAGCTCATCGGTTTCTGCATTTTTTCCGGCCACCGACTGTAAATCGGTAATTTCGACGTCTTCCGTTCATTTTTAGGTCTTGTGCTAGTTATGAAAGTTGCTCAGAATGATGAAACGAAGGGGACAAGCTCGGCCCCGACACCATTGGTGGTGGTCGGTGGCGGCTCTGTCCCTAACTCCGGCGGCCTTTTCCGGCCACCTCCGGAGGTCTAAAATTTGGTTTCTGTTCATTTTATGATTCTATGTTTCGATACGATCATTTCGGCTTATTATACGCATTTTTTGGATATCGTATGAATTAGTTATGAATTTTGTGATTTCGATCGATTTCGGTCGTTAGATTTTTGATCTGTGAAATTATGACCGTTGGATGAACTTGTAAATTTGTTATGATGATTATATGACTGTCCCAGAGGCTTTGTGTGGTCATGGGCGAAGATCCGACCGTTGGATCTTCGTATATGTGAAAAACGGTAATTAGGGGAGCGATTAGTGAGAAACCGCTCGTCGGATTTTAATGTAAATTAGAATCTGACCGTTAATTAGTGGTTAAATTATGAGTTGAAATTGTTGGCTAAATTCGAATCACATTTGATTAGGTGATTGACGGATTTTAATTTCGTGGGCTAGCGGCGTTAATTATAAATTATAATTTATAATTATATTGAAGACGCAGCGGGAGTTTCGAGGTGAGTAAAACTCACGTGGTTCATATTACGAACCGAGCATTTTAATTTATTTATTTTGGTAATTGTGTGAAAAATATTTGCGGATTAAATATTTGTTTTAAAATTTCATGGACTTGAATCACCACGGTCCATAGGTAAGTAAAATGAAATTTAACTATACAAATGAATTTCATAATTTTCTTGTGTGAACTATAGATGGTATTAGTGGTCATTCCTGAGTGGATGATTACGTATATATATATTTACGTGGAAAATATATATTGACGAGTGGATTATTTGATTGATGATATGATTGAGTGGAATTGATGAGTTGATTTTATTTCGATGGTGTAATTCCATAATAATATGATGTATCTTGGTTGGGTTGATTTCAGTATGTGAAATTATATGTTGTGTTCATTTATGGGTTTAGGGTCGATGTAATGACTGGTGTGGGTAATCGGACGCTCTAATCCTAGTGTGGATGATGGGATACGATTGGTTGAGTATGTGGAATTATTGGACGTTCTAAATATGTATATAGGTATACATATTGATGAAATACAATAATTGATAAATATGTCGGATGCCATAACCTAGGCCAGGTGACGGGCTACGATTCAGTTAGAGCTCTAGTCTGTCAAATACCGTATTTTTATAAATACGATGATGAGAGTTGAGGGGAAAGTTGTGAGTTGGGTTGTCTTTATATATTGGATTGGTGTTTGATTGAGATTGTTATTATTTGCATATGTGGAAATAATTGAGTGTTGCTGTGTGTGGAAATAAATGAGATTAAATTAAGCAACAGTTCATTCTTTTACTCATACAAGCTTTCATAAGCTTACCGGGTTTTGTGTTGTTGCAATCCCGGTACACTATTCAATGGTGTAGCGGATATTCCTGCAGGTCAGGATAACCAGGGAGGTGATCGGGCTGCTTAGGTGTTACAGCAGTCATGTTATTTATTTAGTCGTGATGTGTGTGTATGCTCATTTAGAGCTTTACATTACATTTGGATTTGAGTTGTAATAATTAACCGAGACTAAATTCGGTTTGATTCTATTTTGTGTGGTGAGCATGTTATGAAAAGAAATTTTTTTTCAGGATGATTATTTTGTGATGTGGTATTTTCATGTCTCGGATTTTGAATTGTTATTCTAAATTCGGGGCGTGACACCTTTAATTTTCTTTTCTCGTCTTGATGATGTGCAGAAATTTATTGATTTTGTGGCAAGGATCGGAAAGGGTATGTCCAACAACAACTTGACGAGATGCGTATTGAAGTAGCCGACTACTTACAGATTGCTGTAGATTTTGACCAGTTTCTTGATTTTGAGTTGGGCTAGCTTTTGATTAACATTTTTGTAGCAATATTATGAACAAAAATGAATACTAATTGCTAGGCTAGTCTTGTAGTAGGTGAATTGGGGTTTTATTTTGCTCATTTTATAAACTGTTAATGATGATGATTTCAGAAAAATACCTCAATATTCAAATCATTCTTGTCAACTTTCAAAATTGTAATTTATAGCAGCAACTACATATTTTGTGGACATCATCCTCTTTATAGAGTCTGATGTTTAGATATAAAGTTGAAATCAGTTCTAACCCTAAAAACTGATGTCTAATGATACAAATGCATCGGTTCCAAAATGAAAATTGATGTTATTAAAATATACACATTGATTTTTTTGTCAAAAACGATATATTATTGAGTATCAGTCATCAGTTCCAAAATGAAAATCGATAATACTTTCAATATACAGACATCGATTTTTTGTCAATAATGATATGTTACTGAGTACCAGACATCGTTTCCTCAATAGAAACGATGTGCAATAGATAATTAACATTGTTTTTTCCTTACACACTGATGTTAATCTAAGTAAATATATCAGTTCATACAATACTAGACTTTGTATGTTGAATCTAAAATAGTGATATATGTGGCAAATTACGCTTCAAAATCATGAACAACAAGAAATGTTTATCGAACAGATGTCTGTAACAATATCAATCATCGTTTCTTAAATCAATAACGATGTTAAAACGCAAACTTGTGCTGTATGATCTATATTTCTTTAAGAATTAAATACAATAAAATGAGGGTTTAACAATAGTAAAACATGCAAGTTTGTTATCATTTAAACCTATTTACATCGATTTATAATGAGGAACCGATGTGTAAAATTATACTAGACATCGGCTAAAAACCGATGTCTGGATTTTCCGGACCTTTCTCAACACCCACTAAGACATCGGTGAGTTTTTGTTTCTCATCGGTTTTTGGCCGATGTCTGGGGCCATAATTCTAGTAGTGCAAAAAGGATGAACCCTATTGG